>JABUQX010021140.1:15000-32500 GCA_015478945.1 Trachelipus rathkii | reverse complement strand
GTAATATCCTTATAGAAAAGAGATAATATATATATAACTCACAATTGACTATAACGTCGTCAGGAAAGAGAGTCTAGTAGAGTCTCACTGAAATATTATATTTGAACGTGTTATATTATAAGTCTCTTAGTCTTAGCCTCAACACTATCCAAAAGAAGGGTTGGAACCGGATCCACCCCATAGGTAATATGATAATAGTATTCCATACAGGGAGTAGAATAAAGATCCTTTAATATTAACTGTGAGTATAAGCTGAGCAATAGCAAGTACAAAAAAAGCACCCGCATTTTTATAATTATTATGTCAACATAAAGATAATTCCCAGCTATTTCTATTGAGCCATTTTATGTCAAACCCTTAAGTGTATATGATAGGATTTCCTCTAGTACAATTTTAACTATTTATGTTTAAGTCCAAGAATTGTTTAATGTTTATTACATATGCGTAAGACATTTATATAGGACGTCTCAGGGGGATTGAGAAAGTTTTGGGATGATTTATGTTTAAGTAAGAGGATAGTATATCAATAAGATTTTATGGTTTTAAAGAGTTGAATTATCACAAGATATTAGCGGTTTTTACTATATACCCACTGAGAGATAAATATCCCTACCAGATCGAGATCAATGAATTTAAGTATATATATTATGTAAATCGCGAAAGTTTGTATGATCGTGTGAAGAGGCAAACATCAGATACAAATCGAGGGCTGCATGAATTATATAGTTGATAAGGAATGAGAGTTATTTCAGTCTGATTTATATATATATAATATAAGAGTTGAATCTGAGTTTTGATATACAGTACTGTGTAGAAAGTTTAAGTGTATGATGATAATAATAGTAAGATAAAAGTTGAAAATAAGAAAAAATCTAGTACTTGTCTTGATTTAACAAACATGTTTTTAAATAAGATAGAAAAAGGTAGGTTCATTCCATCAATACTAAGAGTACTGAAATTTAGGACTAATATTGTGAAAGGAAAATACTAGACAAATGAAGTAAGTCAATAAGCGAAATAGTAGAATAAATACCAAAGCTAAATTAGTGATATCATTTAGAGTAATATTAATACTGATGCGAAACCTTACATTATCTGTAACACATTGTCGGTTATTCTATTATTGAACCCTGGTCCTCAAGACAAGCTCGTGTGATAATGTCAAGTGCGTACCAACAAGACTCCCCCATAGTTCACCAAGGGCGAAGCCATTTAGGATTCATGGCTTAGGGATAATATGCTCTCGATATATGACTATTAATTAAATAAGCGTCTTTTTGAATTATATATATAATATATGTAAAGTATAATTAGTTATATTTCTAGGCAGTTATATATATATAATTTTATATTATATATAATATTATATATTTAATTATATATTATATTAATAATATTATTATTATATATATATAAATATATATATATTATCTACAGTTATAATTATTTTTTTATTTTAATTAAATTTTTATAGTCTTTAAGCTTCATTATGCTAATTATTAAAATAAATTATATTTATTATATTTACTTATAATTACATTAATATATATATATCTATTATATTAATTTTAATATATATATATGCAAAGCTACGTATAGAAAAGGGTGTTTAATGAGGTGTTTAACCTCACCCCTTTACCGTATATAATAATTATTATGTAAGGTATATTGTCACAGTTAAAAATCACATTTACATTTATTAAAATATCTATTTATATTTATGTATAATAAACGTGATAATCTGGAATAAATAATAGACAGTGGTTCAATAATCGAGAGCTCACGCAAGGCATATAGCTGGAAGGTCGCTTTCTGTTGTATAACATATAGGCTTACAATTAAGAAAAGAAACGGAAAATCTTTGCTTCGGCGGAGCTTAAGAGTTTGTTGTTCGGGGTGAAGGCATTCGCGCTTGCTCTCTAGTTGGGGTGTTTACTAAATCATAGGGACGTGACATAGCACCGGTAAAGGAGGCTATTAAATAATAAATCTATATGATACCATGGTGAAGTATGATACTATTAGTGGAACATATATATACGTAATAATCTTACTTGACTCGCTGGATAGGCAAAGATTATTTTGTAAACCCATCTGACTTAGATTCGCAGTACTCTATTGAGGAATTTGATGTTACTTTCAGATATAGAGATATGTTATTAAATAATATTATATATTATTATAATTTTCATTAATTATAGTAAATAAGAATAATAGCAATAGAATATAAATTAATATAATAATATAATATATATAAAATTTAGTATAATAAATTTTAATATTATAATATAAATTTAATATTAATTAAATAATTATTAGTTAATTATAAATATATATACTCCTAAAATCCAAATCAATATGATATAAGGTAAATCTTTTATTTGATTAGTTATTATTATTTGATTTATAAGAAAATTCAATCATTATTGATGAACAAATAATAAATAAAATCATAAATAATAAATAGGATAGTATAAATAAATCTAACTAAAAAAAATACAATAAAATTAAAATATGTAAGCAAAATAATTTTTCAGAGGCAATAACCTAACCTTTATGAGGAAGATGTAAATATTATAAATAAAGAGAATTTCATATATATAATATTCGTTTATATTAAAAATTAAATAAAATAATAGATAAAATAACTTATATGTATGATGAGGATATGTAGGAAAATTAGGTTTAGGCTTCTTACACATTGTTATGTTAGATAGGCGAGAGAGGATATTCTATATCTACATGTTAAACGCATATCTTATTACATAAGGAAACTACTGTGCAGTAAATTTAATGATAATGATATGAAGCAAGATGAGCTAATGAAAGTCGATACTCATGTATTCTTCTTAAATTGATTTAAAAGGAAAAGCTTAATTCGCAATAATTTTATTTTCCATAGTAAGAGGATGGAGGGAATATTGTTTCCTATGCTTAAAAAACATAACACCAAATAGATGTTCGCTCACAACACACATGCATCTAATACTTCTTCTTAGAGGATTTTGAAGAACCATTTTTTGCTTAGGGATAAGTTTGGTTAAATACATTCTCAAATTAATCGCAAAATGTCGCATCGAGAGCTTCGCTGTAGCCTCTATTTTGCCTAATGCTTATGGCTATTTTTCCTTTTTTACCTTTTTTTTTCCTTTGGTTTTCACTCAGTACTTTTTTCAAGACTTATGAATTCAAATTGAGTCACATACTTTGAAAGATGGAATTTTTATGAGGCAGGGATAGGTCATGGTAAACACTTTTTTCTTTTCCAAAAAATCTCACTTACACGGTCTTTTGAAGATCTGTATTAAATTCAACGAAGTTAAGAGGGTTCGAGGAATGAATTTGCACAGGTTTAATGTAAGTATTTTAGCGGAAGTCTTGTAATTTTGTAGGATCCCTCGTGGCATACACCTGACTCTCGCTTTTGGTCAATTATATTGTCTCTCGGGTTTCTCGGGCAGGTGTATTATGTACCAATCCTTACAATATACATTGCGGTATATTCTACCTTAATCATTTTATTATATATGTGTATTGTTACTTATAAGCTAATTATGCTATTATATGTATTAAGCCATTGTTACTCTTGCAAACTTTAATTTGAATGTTTTGTTTTAAGTATGATATGATTTATCGACAAAATATCGATGAAAGTTAAATTTTTTAAGTGACTATATTATGGTAAGATGCATTATAAAATTTATATATATATAATATATAAATTTATTGGTGGAATGAGAAACCTAGGTATATATTATGAGTGAATATTATGCTCATTTTAAAAATATTAATATCAGTGCTTGAAACCGTTTTCTCTTTTTGGATCGGTGTAGGATCCATAAATATACTTTTAATATGATACGTGTAGGCTAGATTTAAGGCGTAGATACGTATATATATATAGTATACTGTTATAATAGATACTCAGCGTAGCTAGCTTATTACTGGTGAGTATCCCAATTGTTTTCTTATGAAAACCCGCTATGTATATATGGTGAAGTATATAATGTGATAAAGATCTCCATACGAGAAATATTGTGAATCTATCATTTTCTAAAAATCACACACAGTGTGAAGAAATGAATAACGCTTAGGCGTGATCTACGTTTCATTTTCTCTACAAAACAATCAACATTTAGTTTTGTACTAATAACAATGCGGAACAATATATATATATTATTATATATATTATATATAGTGATAAAAAAATCTAGAATTCTAGCCACCTATAAGTTATTTTAGAATTATTTATCCTTATGATTAATTTTTTAACTCTTCTATAGTTTATATCTTAAGAGCAAATATTTATATTGGTAATGATGGACATCGTATAAATTGTACTTAGAAAATCATTTATATATATTATACTTACTATAAGCTAATATTTGATAGCTTATAACGTTAATTTTTAAGTCAATCTTTAATCATCACTATAGACTGTTGAACTCAAAATAGATATATATATATTCTATCACTACTCTAAAAAGACTCAAAACGATACTCAAATTATATATACATAAACTACCTTGATGTAGATAAAAACGTAAGTACTTTTATCCTAGTGCCACCGGTGAGGTTGTATAACACGGATGGGGAACCAGACTAGGATAGATCAAATCTCTCTAAGGCCGGCTATCCCAACCAGTCTACAACCAACGGTTGATGCGAGCCCAGTTCTGAAGCATCTCTCACACTCTCTTAGAGTGTGAGACCCCCTAGGAGTTAGAGAAATAAACTCCAAAATTACTTTCTCAGCTATCATTCATGCTAAATGCGGAATAAAGAAGGAGGAGAAATTGAATCCAAGATCCTTCCTCTTACGTATGTAAGAGGTCTGGGGCAATACTCAACCTCCTGCTGCACAACGAGGCGTTCATATAATTTATATATATATATATATAATATATAATTAATATATATATATTATATATATATTTATATTATTATATATATATATTAATATTATTATATATATTATATTATATATAAGATATTATAAATTATATATATATATATATATATATATTATTATATATTATATCATATCATAATATATAAGGGGCTATTAGTATACTTTTTTTGCTTGTATATACTTAGCGTCTTACGGTACAGTGCATGCTATTAAGAGGTAGTGATATAGGAAAATACATGATAAATAGATAGATGTTTGAAGTATAATATGTCTAAGTATATATCATGTAGAATAATTTTGGTGTCTGATAATCGTGTTAGTTGGATATTAGTATTGTAGAAATAACGAGAAGTGTCCCAGCGGTGTATGTCTTAATTGTTATTTCCCTTTGGTCTAATATCATATGCCTCACTCTCATTTATCTATGGATGGTTATTACTTAGTAGAAAAGATTTTCCGAAGATTGGAATATGGCTCTGTGATTTAATTATTTGCCGGATTTTTAGCACTTTAGGGAGGAGATGGAGGAGGAGCTGGGAGGGTGCCCATAACCGTGCATAATAAATAGTCGTTCGCCGATGATTTGGTTTGTCTGGGGGTCGAATTGGCTGTAGTCTGAGAGAGTTTGATGAATATTGGTTGAGAGAGCTTGGGCAGGTATAGTATAAAGGTAAGGAGGCGGTCTTTGAAGAGCAGCCTTGTGGCCTTTCTAGAGAAGTAGATAGAGTAAGGATTTATGGTTGAAGTGAGGACAGTCCTCAGTGTGAAGTTATAGTGTATAGATTGTAGAACAGCTCGGAGTCGAGAGTGTCTGAGGCTTGCGACAATATGAATTTAATAAGTGGCCGTTGATATATGTGGGAAACACAATGAAAGCTTTTTCGGGTAAACATTTTTGAGCAGAAAGGAGCACGGGAATGATTTGCACTCTCTAATGAAGATTTGTAAAATGCGAGGAAGGTGGCTGTGCCAAATTAAATCGTTTGTGTGAATGTAAAGGGACTAATTTGAAGTGCGGCGTATGAGGTTGCGTTACGATGAGGGCATGTTTGTATACCGGGAGAAATCAATTGTTTCATAATTGTATTAGACTGTTTCAGGTTGATGTACTTATTTGGTATCTCTTAGTATTTATTTTCAGTAGAAGTTTAGAGGCCTCATAGTTGTTCAGATTTTCGTCATTTTACATGCACAAAATTTCGTTCAATTATAATTGCTCTTTATGTCGGGGATCATGCTATTATGCGTTGTTGAAACATGTAGAGAATTTTGCAGACTTAAAATTTTGAGTAGAAAAAGACTATTTTTGCATATTGGTCAAAAAAGAATAGAAATAAATAGAAGAACTATGTATTAGTAAGGAGTCTCAGTTGTTTAACCGGGGATGTTTTGGACAAATATAGAAGAGGAGAGAGGGTAAAAATATTGTGCAGGAGGACGCTATTACTGTGGCGACTTGAATGAAGAAGTGATGAGTGAGTGGATGTTTGGTGGTGTTCGTTTCATATTTCGTCTTAGATTAAGCAGGAATCTAGAGACGCCTTTAATTGTATTTCCATATTGGATCTTAATATGATTTAATTTTTTTATCTCGATAAGTAATATTGTTTCTGTTCTCTCGAAAAGACGAGAGACGTAGGGTTATATTTTATTGACTGTTGTTGGTGAATGTGCAGATTTATGAGTAAGTTTTTGTGGATAGAGAATGCCAGAACTTACGGACTTTGAGCGTATTTAGTTATTTAGATATTGACGTAAGAGGGGACAAGAGGTCACAGCAAAAGAATTAGGTGAATATGGCTATTCAGGTGATATCTCGGATTTGAGTGTATTTCGGTAAAGTTGTAATTTTTAAAGAAAAATAGTGGAATGGTACGAAGCTAGTATAGAGTTATGATTGTGATGTTATATTATTGCTGTGAGTATTTAGATGGCAAGTAATCTCTGGCACGCACACAATAAATCGTGGTTCGTTGTATTTTTAAGAAACGGTTGAATGTGGGCTTGGTGAAAGGAGGTGTGTCGTCTGGCATGGTTGTGGTCACCTTGCAGGGGATGAACCCTTTTACATTTTTACGTTTTATCCTTTGATGTGTGCTGATGGTCTCATCATAGAACACTTAAAAATATTCCTGTAGGAGTGATCGCTATAGGGGTGATTAATATATCCGTCTCTATGTTGTATCACTAGATCTATAGATTATAATAGGATACAGTAACGGAAGTTCGGAGTAAATAATGCGAGCTGTGGTGCGTCTCTTTTTCGACGTGGTGTTACAGGGGATAAATCTCGCTCTACTGCTTTGCTTTTTCCGTATGTTGACTCTCAGAGGACAAAGTGAAAGATGGTACAGCTGACACTCTCCTTATCTTGTTGGCACAAGAAGGTATCACTCACAAGAAGAAGAAGAAGAACCTAGCCGTTTATACATTTACGGTCCGTTGTCGTACATATTTCAAAAAATAATGTTGATGTTTTGGAATGAAGTAGTGTTCCTATACGTATTTTTCGTGCTGATTTTGAAAATGATTTATTCTTTTTTCTCGTATCACGAAGGAATTTTTCCACATATATCGAGCAGAAATATAATATACACATTTTTTATGATTTTAATGATAAAGCTAGGTATTCCTGTGATTGGAGGTGCATAATGCTTAGATAACAACTACAATAAGTAAACAATGGTGATTACTGTACGAAACTCGAAACATATTAATACGATACGAGTAAACTTACCATTTATTGCTGAAATTTTCCTTTTGATGTTCTATGTTCACTTGTACCTTCTTCGAAACTTGTATTCCTTTATAACATCCAACAATAGTCCGCAAGCAGTTAGTATTCCATCTGCCTTGATACCTTTGTCCCATATCCATTATATCCTGATGGAACCGTTCCCCTTGCTCCTCGGAAATGGCCCCTAGATTTGCTGGTAAAAAATCTAATTTACACATGCGACAACCGGAAGCCTCCATTTTCTCTAGCATATTTTCTACGAGTTGTTTGGTGTGAATGGGTAATCTTTTTAATATAATATACCAAGGTATATATCTCTCTCTCACAGAATAATGTCTTTGTGATAAAACAAGAATTTCTCCCTTTAATTCGACATTCTCTCTTAATTCGCTTCACTTCAAAAGCGTGTTTTAGTCAACACATCAACTTTGATTATTCGGGTGTCTGTGGCTTCATAGAGTGGAGTAATTGCTGATACATTCTATTCAATATACTGAGAATCAGGCCACAACGCTTTATCCGTGTCGAGAGCTTACTAATACAATTGTTTGCACGTGAATTACCTGCTAATTTTAATATCGCAGTGGAGGGAATAATACTATTCTTTTGCAATCGGACAATGCGGTTCGTTAGGACAAACGTTTTTCGTGCATCCAGGAGTAATACCTTTACGTGCGGGCCATTGTTTCCTCGTCTTTACCCAGGGATTTGCTAGTGTCACGCTATCCCATTCGCATAGAAAACGGAAATTTCGTGTATCCGGACTGAAGTCTTAGTAGCATGCCAATATCAACCTTCTCAATAATACCCTAGCTTCACGAAGCACCCCATATATTCACATCACACGAACTAATTGTATCTCTTAGTGAGCTCGTTGTCTTTTAATCTGTGACATGAATAGTGTGCTAGCATCATACGAGAATACTTGAAGGGGTGTCTATCGTAATTGTTGCATTGTGGTCTAAGTAAAAAACCCCTTTTAATTTCTAATGATTAGCTTGAATCTAGAAAAGAGATTCATTACTCGAGGTGATCTGATAATTTTATGTGAGTGCTCTCACTACCTCAGAAAAAAAAAACCATTATTATAGTGACCATGATCATATTATTATTCAGTGACAAGCGTCATCGTTCTTCCTCAAATATAGACATAGTAAGTCCTTTCACGTATTGCGCGCTAATCCATAGGCAGTTAAATGTTGATTTACCTCGAGGCTTTCAACACATGTTTCTACTTAATCATATAATACATCGATCACAAGAAATCTCGGCTTTGTGTACCTTATGGCAAATTAAATCGCGTAACTAATCATTTACTCAGTTCATTTTTTAGGTTGATATATTATTTGATACTATGGTGAGTGAGGTACTATATTTATCCCTATTTCCATACTGATAAGATTTTGAGATACTCTACTCAATTTTCCTAATGACACTAATCTTATATCTAAAAATTCTCAATTATCTCATCTAATTCGATTGGTGGTACTAATACCAAAGACAGTTTCGCTTCTTAGACTGAATTGAATGAGTGGCTTCATTTTTGGTATGGAACTGGGAAACGGTTGCTCGCGTGAATCGCTTTATGGGTAGGTTCTTGAGGGCAGATGGTAGGCCAGATATATTATTATTTATTTGCTACAAAATTTTCTGTTGTTTCGTGTGAATGCTAACTCCTCTACTGATCCACTCTCGCTCTATCACTCTCTTCATACTACAGACACATAACTCCTCACTCTCACTTCTGTTATCGTGCTTTTCTGCTCCTCTCTGTTTCCCCTCTAATAACCATTAGAGTAAATAGCAAAGGGTAATAGAAGGTTTCTATATTTTTTCCCTAATATTACTCCAAATAGATACGTTTTAGCGTACCTTCGACACACTCTCTTATATGATATAAGTGTGACTAACGATTATAATATATATATATATATATATATATATCTATTATATATATATATTATATATATATATAAGCTTTTTTAAAAAAAGCCGTATCTTGATCACCTAACTCACCCCGAAATACACGATTATTGTTAAAGTTTTAGAGTGCTTAACGATTTCACACTTCCATGAAATAGTCTGTCTATTGTATTTTATACTCAGCTAGTCACAGTTCGCCAGGAAAGAAGAATGACAGAAATAATTATATCCTATTCGTCTGCATATAGTTCACTGCTGATAGTGTCACTTAGTGTCGTTACACCTTATAATAAAATAAGAACAAATTGTATAGAATAAGACTAAACGCCTTGCACAACCTATTTACGCTGAACGAACTTGATATAACTATACATTTTTCACTAATTGGTTTTTAGAGCTGAAACACAATATTTCTACGCCAATCTCTCCTAGCTACGGACTGGTCACGAACCCACATCTAAAATGTCCTAAGGGTCTGTCACTATGTACATAAATAACTGTTAATGACCTGTACGCGATAAAAAAAAAACCGTAAACAGATTTGAAATCAGCGTAGAAAATGCATATAGATACACCATAATTTATAAATAAATTTTATGCAGAACAGTGTATATATATATAATGAACAAACTTCCATTGGTTGTAATAGATTATGCGATGGTTCACGGACTGATTCATTTTGTTATGACGACAGTAAATATAAATGGCTTTAGTGGCTTTTACTTGAAATTTCCTTCGATAGGGTTACCCAAACAAAAGACAAGTTTCGTTTATAAATTTCGAATTTTCGAAAGGTACTTAGCTACGAAAGAGACTCTTATCCAAAGTTGCTTGAAAGTAAAGGAAATAGCCGATTAAAGTGGCGTCCATAAATATGGTCCTTAATCGATTTCATGATATCTATTAACGATAAATAGCATATGTTTTTTGGAATACGATTATTCTATAAAGAACAAAAAGTAATTCTTTGTAAAGCTTTTAATTCAATTTGGCGCATGAATATGTCTCATCTCTTAGGTGGCTTCGTAAGAGGATTTCTTGTGTACTGAGCAAAGTGTATTGCAATTTAGGTGGAAAATATTTTAAAATCGTTATAATTTATGAATTCATGTACTACCTTATGTATTCAGAAATTCTAATATAGGTTTTATTTCATATTTTTGTTATTTTCTCTTCTAGATATGTAAGATTATTGCTAGATATATGCAATAAAATTAACTTAATTTACATAATTACCATTTAAAACCTTGAAATGACAGGTAAGAACACCCTACGTTTTCTCCAAAAAACTCTGGAAGCAGCGGTTAAAACTGGAGGATTTGACGTACTATTTTCAGAGGTGAGAATTTTTAGTTATTGTAAAATCCTAATACTATGTAAGACTTCAAAATCTGTCTCTATATTGTTTATTATATATTGTCTTACCGTGTACAATGATAAATTGCAATTTTTTTAATCAGTATTTTAAAACTGAAGATTGCATCTGCAGTAGTTTGATAGCAAACCCTGTTGTCTAATAATTAAGGTCCTTAAATGTTTGCTCAGTTTACACCCTTAAAATGACTGAACTGTTTACACTTTTCAGATTTAGATTTAATACAATCCATGCAAAACTATCAAGTAAACTTTCATTTGATTTTTTATAAAGTTTTCTACACTTCAGTGTAGAAAACTATCGAAATAACTTGAAACATCCATTCGTCATTCGATAACAGAACTTCTAATACATGCATATTCAGTTAACCATTTCTTGTAAAAGTTTCTATCGTGATGTGAAGGTTAAAAAGCCAGGAAAGTTGGTGAGGAACATAAACCTAAATCAGAATACATGCAAGAGCATGACATTTAGCAGATTAATATCTGAGGCTAAAATAAATTCAGACTGAAGTAGGTCAAGAGTTTTTAATTATCTGAGTTCGATTGAGGCAATAAAGTTTATTCTGAACTCCAGTACAAGTTTGTTCAAAATTACCAAAGGGAATCGTGTCGGTATATTATCCAATAATATATAAGGACGCAATTTCCAAATGAAATTATGCTTAACATTCAGAAATACATCCCCAAGAGTTCGCAACAAAATACCTTTTAAAAATTTACTTAATTATTTTTTTAGTGTATTGATAATCACTTAATTTTGTATCGAGAGAGATAATAAAATTAAATGAATAAACTTTCATAGATTTAGACAAAGTTGAATGAATAAATTGTTAAATTGTTGGTAATTTACCTCTTTTTCGGTCAAAGGCGCCCAGCTTCATATAACAGTGCACGTTTCTACATCTCTATGATAAAGATCCAAAAATTAATGAATTTGAAATAACATTCTTTCTCACTTACTTATTTTCCACACTTATTTCCTCCACAGGTTTTTTTTTTTTTTTTTAACTAAGAACCATTTTGAAACTTTATCAGACGTACCTGAATTTGGTGATTTTAAATATTGAAAAGAAAGGATGAATATTACATTATATGTTGGAAAAAGCTTTGCTTAAATTTAGTTTTATATTTTTGTGTGAAATAGCCCCCATTCTCAATTTACAACTACCAAATAACTCTGCCTGAAGCTTTATTATTTTATATTATATAAAGAAAACCTTGTGCGTCTAGTCATGTGCGTTTTCAATGCTCATTTTTTTTATTAAGGTGAAAATTTTGTCTGGTGGAAATGGCAAATGTGTGGCTAAACTGCAGGTACAGAAACAGCATGAGAATATAAGAGGTGCACTTCATGGTGGTGTCACAGCTTCTCTTGTCGATACATTATCAACATTAGCTTTGATGTCTACTGAAAGAAAATTGAAAGGCTCTTCCATAGATCTTAAAGTATCGTAAGGGCTTTATTTTTTTATGATTATCACTTCCAGGCGCCATATATGCTATACGTTAAAAAGATTTAAATTCTGCATATTTACGTATGATGCAGCATGTTGCTTCATTACTAGTGTAGTTATTATGTATTATTATTATTTATTTATATACATACTTTTTTACTTTTAATTTATATTTATTCTTAACACCTAGCTTTTCTTCCGCGAATGGCTAGAGTTGTGATATATCAAGAATGATGAAGTTGAATGTTGTAGCCCCTAAAATAATTCACGTATGTTGATGGACTTTTAAATCCTTAAGTTTGATTAAAAAAATGTGCTATGTACTTTAGTGACATCTAACACGATTATATATATATATATATATATATATATATATATATATATATATATATATATATATATATATATAATTATTATATATATATAAAATATATAATATATATATATATATATATATATATAATATTATAGTATATAATATATATATATATAATATTATTATATATTTTATATTATAGAATGAAACGGCACCACTTCTTATACGGGTGCATTGATGAAAAATAGGAGCGTATTACTCTATGCATGTATGTTCGTTCATTTAGGAGATATAGCTTACATCAGTCAACTGTATAAATTAAATATTGCGACACCGCAGGGTTAGTTTACCAACATACAAGTGTGACGTCTCCGCCTCTCACATTGTCCTTAATTTGTCGTGGCGTAATATTCGTGTATCACAATATTACTTATGTTTTTCGATGTCCCACAGATATTCCAGCAGGGAGTATGCCGCTATTGTGTACGTGCAAAGATTGCTTGACGGGAATGCAAGTGAGGCGCGGCGTACATATATACCGTGTGGTATACAACGAGATGGTTGCCTCAAATGTCTGTTTTCACGAGGATGTATTAGCAAATATGTGATTCCGGGATATTTAGACCGGCTGGCATTGCGGATGGAGTTTATGCGCTACTTCATCACCGTCATCGTGCCTATGACTTTCTTCGGTATTTTGACGCAAACTCGTCATCGAATGTACATAGAGCGGCGGTCGAACTTGCTGCTCCACGTTCAGCAATGTGGAGAACACTGGCGGCGGATGGAGGCCATGCATATCATTTGCAACGTGTACAGCATTTACTGACCACCGACATAGGACGTCGGCGCGACCTCTGTGAATGGTTCATCGAGCAGTATAATACGAACAGACGTTTCCCAAATTTGGTGCTGTGGATGGACGAGGCCATCTTCAGAATATGTGACACTCACAGCCAGAGGAGCAGTTACTTGTGGGCATAGGAAAATCCTCATGCAATCAGGGAGCACCACTACCCGTACGAATTTAAATGTAATGTGTGACTGAGATTACTGGGTCACAATCTCCTAGACCCCTATTTTCTACCTGACCGCATGAACAGAAAGAACTACCTTCAATTTCTCCGGAATGGGTTTGGAGTGCTCTTTAAGGCCTTACTCGTGTTAAACCTACGTCACATGTGGACATATGGTTTCAATTGGATGGGTGCACAGCTCCCTTTGACAGAGACACACGCACCTGGCTTAATACTAACTACCCTTTACGATGGATAGGTCGGGGAGGCACTGTTACCTGGCCTCCACGTTCGCCGGACCTCACACCGTTGGACTTCTTTGCCTGGAGCTCAATCAAAGGTGTCATATACACCACCCCAGTCAGTGACATTCGGGATTTGCAGGAAAGAATCAGACAAGCGTGTGCGTAGACATAACAGCCCATGAATGCCGGCCGGCCACAATGTCCGTTTTACGGAGGTGCCGTGCATGTATCAGGGCTGAGGGGGGCGCACTTTGAACACCTATTGTAAAATGTTTCTGTTGTATTATAATGTCCTAAATAAAGATATGCAATCATGTTGTTTATGTTGAATCCTGTATCGCATACCGTATATCCATATATATATATATATATATATTATGTTCATATTATATATTATTACCTAATATATATATATATATATATATATATATATATATATATATATATATATATATTATAATATTATTATATATATATTATATATAAATATTATTTTCTTTCTTTCTTTCTTTCACTTCTTTTGCCTCAAGATTGGGGGGTAGGTGCTGGTACAGCTCGGACAAGAAAAGCAGTAGAGAACTGACAAACGTCGATAAAGAAAAGCCAGCTTACGCCCTCTGTAAACATTAAATTAGCGAGAGGCTCGTCAGAGACAGAAAATACACCCTAGAGCATCATGGTCGCGGACGGACCCTCACTATGTAAATCGTCAATGTAAGGGTTCTTCCCCTTGGCAGGTGCGCCAAAACCATGTCCTCCCAGAGATAAACGTGGAGGGTGTTATACCTAGCTTTTTCATTCTGCCTCTGCAAATCATATAATGTTTCTTGACTTGTTCAACACTACTCAAGTCACTTCTTTTCGGTTCTCTGCGGTCGGTTTTCCCAACACACTCTCCACTAACATTCGCTTACAACGCCTATCATTCAAGCCTTTCCCACTGACCCAAACATCTTCAACATATCTTTCTTTATTCTCTCATCTTACCCTTTCTTCACACAGACCCCGTCTAGTACGCTGGTTCTCTCTTCTATCAGTTGCCTCACACCTTAGCACACCCCCTAAGATTTGTCCATCTGACACATTGAACTTTAGATCTATACTTCTTATTCCAGACGATTGTCCTCACTACCATACAATAACACGGTAAAACATACCCTCATGTAAGACTTCTAGCTCACTCAGACTTAGTCCCTTTACATTCACCAACGATTTAATTGCACCAGCAACCTTTCTGCCATTCACGATTTCCTACTACACTCTGCATCATCCGTTCCTTCTCATCCAACACATACACTAAATATTTTTAAACTCAGACACTTGCTCAGCTGCTCACCATCTAACATAACTTCAACTGGAGGACTGTCCTCACTCACAACATTAACCTTACTCTTATCAACGTTTACTTTCAACCCCTCTTTTTACATACCCTTCCCCTCTCTCTACCAATCCTCTCAAACTTTCTTTCAGTTCGCCACACAACAAATCATCCGCATTTAATAGGTAGGGCAACCCTCCACTCTTCTTCATTCTCCATCCTTCTAACACCATATCCTGCCATCCACCCCGTCGAATTCTTTTCTAACCCCCATCCAATATACAATTAAAAACGCAGGAGACATAACCAACCTGCTCCTCACTCCGTAATAATCTAAACAATCACCATTGACACCATTCTTACTTAGGCACGCTTCACTATCGTCATACATCTTTTGATTTCATTCAGAGCCTACCACCACACCATATATCACCTATACCTGCCATAAAGCTTCCTATTACTCTATCATACGCCTGTTGTAAATCCATAAACCTAAATATATAATTTATTCTTTTCTCCCTCATTTTCTCAAATCATTTGTTTCATGTAAAGATTTGATCCACATCCTCTACACTCTCTAAACGCACCCTTTGTTTCTTCACGCAATCAGTCTCAGTCACTCGACGCACTCTTCGACCAAAACAGCATATATCCTTCCTACAACACTCAATAAACTTAGTTCCGCTATAATTTCTACAGTTCCCTTTTCTCCTTACCTTATATAAGGGACTATTACTGTGCTCTCCTCCAATCCCTGGAAACTGGTCACCTTCAGCGTTTATTACACAACTTCAATCCAGTCAATCACATCATCGGCCTCCACTCTTTTGCTCATTTCACTAGTAAATTTCATCTTATACTGCAGATTTTCTATTATGCAACTTTCTCCTCGCCTTCCTCCTTACTATAACCTCATCCCCAAAACCTATTCTTCTTGCACCATCAAAACCACATACATTCACTAACACCTCATCATTATTGTTAATATTGTGCAGATTTTCGAAATGTTTCTTCCACACTCCCCTCACATCATTTCATCAGTTACAAAACACCACCCCTATTCATTATTTTAAGCAATTCTTTATTCTATTCTTAATCTTTCGCGCTTCTTCCAGAAGAGCTTCCAATTCCCTTGTATGTCTCATTCATCTCCTTCCAACTGTTCATTTAACCTCTTGTTTTCTCCTACGTATGCACCTTTTTAGTATTTCTTTTTTTTTCCTCTTAATATAATTCCAAGCATCTTTTTTGACATTCATCATTTGTTTTAGTGCAATCATCCACGCTTCTTTTTTACCTTTAAACCGCTTTCATCACCTTTATTCCACCATTCGCTGTTAAAATAATATTCTACTTTAGCACATCCACAACTTCCTTTGCACACTAACAATTTGCTTCTTCATTTGCCCAGATTTGTTCAGTATCAACTCGTTCACATTTCTACCGATTTACTAGCGAGCGCTCTTACATACTTATCCTTATGTCTTGTTTCTCTTAACTTCTCACTCTTATTTTTACCTACTTTTTCGTATCAGCTTCCTCTCCATCCAAGCCCCACTACTTTAATTTTTACATAACACATTAATGAGTCGATAATCCTTCCTAACCCTCCTGATGTTAACATCCAACCAAATACTTGACCTTCTCCTTTTCACCAACACAAAAATATACTTTCACTTCGATACCATCTCTCTCCACTCTAGTATACTTATGGATTATCTCTTGTGTTAATCCAAGTATTCTTACACCATATTTCTCTCTTTTCTCAGTGTCATCATCTTGCTAGCAGTAGCAGTTGGTCAACCCATCCAAACCGCTGTTATAACCATCCTTTTTTGATCACCTATCCGACCATTCAGGTCCCCCAACACTATCAATCTGAAATTCCTACTCCCATCCAGAGCATCATATAGATTTGCAAAAAATCGTGCTTTCAAACGTTTTCGCCTCCAGATGGAGCCATTACGTCACAACCACACATACTTGAAATTTTTTCAAACTTAAATTTAACATTAGAATCTAAGATCACACACACAAGTTTACCATAACTTTGTCACAGGTCGCATCATCAAAATTGCAACTCCTTCTCTCCCGTTCTCTCATTCTCTTCACACCAGCACACATTCACATGAAATACCACTGCAATTTCACTTCTTCCTTTCATCTTTGTTTCAGTTCACAGCGCGAGCAAATCAAATTTGC
>JABUQX010021140.1:0-12500 GCA_015478945.1 Trachelipus rathkii | reverse complement strand
GATCATAGTTTTCCCTCTCGCGAGAACGAGGGTTCGAATCCAGCTGCCTGAACGGACGCAAATAATTGCCGTCAGTTAGGAAGATTTTTATAATATTTAAATACAGCTTACGTCTAGTAAATTAATACTAATCTCAATATCCACCCATCACTAAAAACATAGCCAACACATACGACAGAAATTGTGAAAACTTACAAAAACTCACGCATCTCATGCTTCGCGCATTTGGATGCGAAACTACGTCCACGGTGCCTAGAGTTTCCATATGAGGCGAGCCAAAGCAGAGCTTGTTATCAAGCCTAGATAATCTTTTCACTGTAATCCACTTGGTTAGGAAATACATGTATCACAATTTCCCTAACCAAGGAGTCTATGAACTCCCAAAATTCATGTGATAGAGGCTCTGTTGCATAAACCAACTAACTGATATATATATATATATATATATATATATAATATATATTATATATATTATATATAATATATATATATTATATATATATATTTTATATATATACTTTATTATATAATATTATATATATATATATTATTATATATATATATATATTATATATATATATATATATATATATAATATATATATATTATATATATATAATATATATATATATATAATATATATATATATATATATATATATATATATATATTATATTATATTATATATATATTATATAATTTTTTTTTTCAGTTACATTAAGACTGTCGCAGAAAATGAAGTGATTATAATTGAAGCAGATACTGTAAAAGTTGGGAAAAGTTTAGCATTCCTCGCGGTTAAAATAAAAGAAGAAAACTCTGGCCAGTTAGTTGCTACTGGAGAACATATAAAATATGTTGGGGACGGTTAACTGCACATTGCATTTAATCCATTTCTTTTATGATGTACATTTTCTAATAATAGATTTTTGAATTTGATGCTATTATTTGGTTTCCTTACCGAAAGAAAATTTAATAAAATTTATAACCTGTAAAAGTACTGTATTGAAAAACTACTTAGATAAATTTAAGTACTTTTTTAATAAAACAGAATATTTTGTATGTGTGCTATCAGTATGGTAAAGTTATCTTTAAAAAATAATTTTTTATTATGTTCATTCACTGAAAATAATTGAAAGTATTGCAAGTGCTGAAAAAGAATGGAGTACTACTAAGTTACATTAATTTTATTTTTAAAAGGGTTTGAACTAAAAAAAAATTAAAAACATGGATGAAATACTTGATCAATGTTTCCAGTTAATATGCGCAATGGTTTAAAAGAATTTAAAAATCTTAAAGACTTTACCTAAATAACCAAATTGATAATCTACTTAAATGTTAAAAATTTTATCGTAGAAGTTTAATCTTTAGCACTTGGGTTAACGGAACCTATCTCGAAACATCGAATACTGCTGGCAAGATTATGAACAGAAACACGCATCAATTTATAATCTTAATTATACTCATAAATTATTGCCAACTAATCCGTCAAATAATGGTGTCATTTTTATTCCATAATACATATCGATGTTGAATGAGGGAAAGATCTCGGTGTCATATAGTGGTAATTGCTTTATATTTCACGACCTTCAATTTTATTGACAAATTTATAACCTTGCAATTTTCATCGAGTGAAAGTCTATTCAAGTAGTTTATGAGCTAGCCTTATATTTGGTTCTCGAAGTTCTCATGCCTCTAGTTTTAGCACAACTTGATTTAATTTATTTGAGACTTGGAATGTAACAATATTCTTGAAATCATGGTTATTTTGTGATATTATTATCTTGTTATTGAAACAACACATTTTTCAAACCGAAGTATTACCTCAAATATTGGTTACTCAATTCTAAAACAAGATTTTTTTTAAAATGGTTACTGCCAATGTGGCACAAAAAGTAGAACGATCTTGTTATTAAGCCGAAACTTCCTAGTTCGACCCTTCACGTAGATCCTAGGAAAAAAATTCCTAGAGCTAACCTCCTAGAATAGGTCCAAACCTTAGAGATACGAGCTTTGAAAAAAATTTGATTGATTGAAAGACTATTTACACAACATATTAATTTTTTATTCAATGAAAACCCTAATACAGTATAGAAAGATTTCATATTATAATATAACATTTAATATAAAATCTGCAAAAAGCTTATGATCTGATGATAAGATCGGATACTTTAGCTTCTCATAAGTATGGGTCGAAATATAAAAGATTAATAACATGCTAAAGTAGATGAAATTAAAATTAACAATTTTTTTACAAATTCAATTCAATCATCCCAAATTATAAACTATTAATTATATGTAATTATTAGTAGCTTTTTTTCATACTTCCACAATTGCTTTTCCTATATTTTCGCCCTTAAAGATTCCTAGTAATGCTCTTGGCATATTTTCAAATCCTTTTGTTGTAGTTTGTCTGTACTTGATTTTTCCATTTTTAACTATATAATTATGACCGTAATATATATATATAAAATACTATTAATATATAATATATAATATATAATAAATAATAATAATAATAAATAATAGATAATAATAATAATAATATAATAATACTAATAATCAGTGTACGAACACTTACGCTGAGGCGTCTTAAGAATGCGCTCCAAAGTAGGTATTTATAATCTCTTTCTATACTCGCTGCCAGACGTATGAATTTTCACATAACTATTTGAGCTATCAGGAGCGATGAATGATTTCGCTCGCCAACTCATATTCTTATATAAATAGAATTTCAAAAACTACGTACAACTGAGACAAGATGTTTATTCAATTTCTTCTTATTAAATGAAAATTTTCTTACATTTCTTCCAAATCAGCAAGAAAAAGTTTCTGATATTTCGTCAAACATAGTTGACAATATATGATATACCTTATCCTGGGTGAATATAGAAGTAGTTCGATGGATTGTACGGATTACCTCGATATTAAAATATATTATGTGCGACAGGAGGGGATAGGCGGATCGCATCTCCATCATCGCGACTCTACATACACGAATATCAGCACGAGTAGATTTCTATATATAGTAGTTGTGAAAAAATTGAAATTTATTAACTTTTATTGCGGGCACGTCATGTAGTATATAGTAGACTTAAATAGCTTACATACAAATAGTTTATTTTTCTCTTTAGACATATTCTAATTAATTTTAAATTAAGTAAATAATTAGATAAAAATAAATACATATAATACTTCAAACTCAATCTTTTTTATATAACGAACTTTATACTTTACTTACTTAGGCTTATAAATAAATTGTGAAGCTTAATATAAGTCAAAAAAAATTACTTTTTTATTATTATCAAAAAAGATACCTAAAAATAGTATTATAATAATTTAAAGTATCTCCAGTATATTCTAGCTATCACACTTTTTAATAAACACAACAACATATAATAGATGGAGCACGGAGCTGCCCCTCGAAAGATGCGATTCCTCCTCGAAATGAGGTGACCACGTCCACTGTAAATCCACGTGGCTTAATGGTTAGTCCCTTATAACCCGCCGCTGGTTTTTTTTGTATCTTCAAAGCCGCTATGTACACATAAAAAAAATGAAATTACCCGCTAAAACAATACGCTTCACTTTAATTTTAACTACCCTCAAAATAAGAGCATATATATAACTCTTCCGTCGAGTATCCTTCTCTTCATTGAAACATTCCCAGAAACTAAAATAATTGTCTGTTCTAGAAGATATAATCATGCTGGTTTACTATATCTACTACACGTTATTACATCTTATAAATATCATAACCGGAACTCCAAATATCCACAATCTTATTTACTAACCAACACAGAGGAAAGCTAGTCCGCTGAATTTTGACCAAGAAAAGTGGTAACTTAAAAAATTTCTTGACACATACTTGAGATAATAAATACTTATAAAAAGAAGTGAAACTAAATATATGAGAGGTATGATTAGAGTCATCTTGTCCCTAAAACGATCCAACAAAAAACTACTAACCTTAACTCATACCATAAACTAACACAGAATTCCAACAAACCTTAACTTAACCTAACTACGCAGTAATATCTTAACACCTAAATCACCTAAACTTCAACATACCTAACCTAGCTAGAACTTCAGATACTCTATAATGTACACATAGACACCAACTCAACCTATACTTTCTCAAACAACCAGGAGCCGTAATAGAAGTCTACAAAGAAACTCCTAACTTAAAATATTATCTCACTCAATTAAACTTTATCTCTAAGCATGTCATATAGGACATGTTATACAGAGTTTTTTTGTTAGATATGCCAGTGTCGAGCTCTGCTTTTGTTGTCGATATCGGCTTTGGGGCTAGTGCCATTAGATTTTCTGTATTTGTCTCTCTCGTGGAGATTAATTGAACATCTCACTCAAAGACAACTAGATATTTTATTTACTTACTTGCTCGAGAATACCCCTCTGCCATGTGTCGATTTGTTATAAGATTTGTTATCCTCCCTTACAGAGAGTGTTATCATTGACCCGATCCACTTTTAAGGTAGCATACTAATTATGTATTCTTGTAATATGCCATAATATCATCGTCTCTTACAAACAAATCTCTTGTGTGTAAGGAATATAATATAATCACCTTGTATTAACTCTGCTTTTTGTTATATGAGTGAATATTATATAAATTTCATCCGAAATCGTGAAACTAAACTTATTTCTTTGTGAAAGGGGAAATTAGATGTCACTCTTTTCAGTAGAGATATGCTTCTTCACTCGACTGCTAGAGCTTTAGTTTTAGTTCAAATTAGATAATGTTCAATTCTAAAATTCGCGTATTCTCTTTTTACTTTCGAAAATTAAATATTGATGAGCAGTACTACGACTCGTGTGTTAATATTGATTCTAATCTGAACTCTTCCTCTCGCATAAAATCTTTTATTGAGTCTCTATACATTATTATGCTTTTTCCACTCCTTAGAAATAAGGCACATATACTCACTTCAATCTCGTCGAGTTTCAACATAGAATATTCTCTCTCTTTCTTCTCTGTCTTCTGTCTTCTTTCTTTTGCCTTTTGCCCTCCGGTCTCTCACTACTCTATTTCATCTCTCTCTCTCTCTCATCGTCTCCGTCTTCTCTCTCTCTCGTCTCTTCCTCTCTCTCGTCTCTCTCTCTAATATATATTAGGTATATATTACATATACTATTATATATATTATAGATTATCACTAGAGTATAGTATTTTACTTTAAGCTTTAAATATCGATATAAGTTCATTCGGTGAAAAGGGCTATTAAAATATATATAGCAATAATGTTATTGTTTCTAAGTTTTGATTTTCTTTTTTAATTTCGGAAAAATAGTTTTAAATGTACACTACATAATTAATAATTTATTTAGGTAAATATTCTTTTAACATTTCCTCAATTTATATACTGAGTCTTATTTTTCTTACGCTGGTATTCTCTATAATATTGAATAAGTGTTATCATTTAAAATCGTCAATTAGTATAATATTTAGTATAGATCTATATTATAATATCGTCATATAATCATTACCTATTACGTTAATTTAGTTTTAAAGGTTTTAGTTATTTTTTTTTCTTTTTATATTAAAGTAAGCAATTATTTCTATAGAAAATAATATATTTTAAATTAAATTTAGAAATTTGAGATAAATAATACTATCGATTTTAATGTAGCTATTAAATAATGAAAATAAATAGTTTTAGAAGATTTCATATTACCCTTACTCTACCCAACATCCTAATTTCATCAAGTCTTGAAAGCTTCATACCACAATGGTTAATTGGGCGACATAAAAAAACTGGAAAATATATTCAGGCTGTATTTTTTTTCCTCCTCACAGTTTCTGCATCTATCCACCTCTGTATAGAGAACTGTTTTCACTTTATAATCCAGATTAGCTTTGTCTAGAGCTAACAAAAAAACAAAAAACTTATAAACTGCTTTTTACACTAACTTTCTTAACTCTAGAGAACTTTCCGATAATAGAATGTTAAGTTATTAATGTACTTAATATAGATTAAAAGATTATTTAGCAATTAGTCTGTGAAACGATAGTTAAAAGATTTTCTACTCATGAATTTAATAAAATACGGATTAGAACAGAATATAGCTATTAGAAAAAGGGAAAGACAGAATAGAAGAGCTTGTAGTCATTATTCTAATTGAAATATATATTAGAAGTGTTATATTATTGCCTTCATAACCTAGTGTTCCCGGGAACCTAACCGCAATCTCTTAGAAATACAAAATCTAGAGATATAGATCAACCAATACTCATTAATGAGGAGAGAGGCGAGCGTTCAGTCCAGTTATCAGTACTATACCTTTATTGGTCATGTTATTCATAATTGTCCCTTGAGCTATTTCCATACTCCCATGACGCCGTGACCGCTACCGCACTACTATATTTCACCTCTCATCTATTTATACTTATACAAGGGATTCCGAGGAGTATTTACTTTAAGATATTCCCACCATGGCGGCTCGCTACTCACTATCCTATATGAGTGCCATAGGACTGTCATCTGTTGCTTGATCTTAGTGAGTTTATATTACTCTATTCTTCAATTCCATCCATACCTCTGTTGAAAAGTATATACTTATCCCGGAGTAAATTTCTGTTGCTCCTTGAGCTGTTATCATTACCTTATTCAGCTCTCATAGGCCTATACGCCAATCTTACTCTCACTATCGACTATTTTGAGTTAGTAGGTTTGGGCGATTGGGTAACATGTGATATTTCACTTTATTATATTTATTTATTTTTATATCTACCTCCTTTATAAAGTGAGAGTCACATAATGAACGTGAGCGGTGGAAACCTTTTAAAAAAGATTACTTTATAACGCTAGGCTGAAGGCATCGGTTAGTCGAAAGGAAAGTCACCCTCCTCAGACCTTTTTAAACTCAGTCCCATTTAATAATGGTCGGGTAAGTACCATGCAGTGAAGAACTCGTGCAGCAACTTCGAGAAAAGACAATCGCTCGCCAATGTGGTAACAGATTAACTATCACTCACGTAAGTAACTTATAGTAATATTATATATATAGCGATCTTATAGAGACCACTCTACACTGTTAGTATTACTTACGTTCAATGTGGGGTCATCCCTTGGGTATACTAAATAAAGCTCAGCAAATATATAGTATAAAAACCATTAACTATACTCCTACTATAGCATACACTGCAGTTCAATTTACATCTCCTGCTAATGCCCTTCTTCTCGCCATCTATCATGACCACTCACATTCTCTACCTTATCTAAAGGTATTCCTTTACTGACATAATCCATTTCATTTTATTTCTTATTTCAACTTGACTGTATATATCACGCTTTTGCATTTGTTGTGAGTCTCGTGTCAGCCCGCATGATGCTCAATTTTCCCTTAGCTCCAGACACCTCGCAATGCACTCACGCAGATGCGGGATCGCTGTTGGTATTAGGATCATATCACAACTCAGATACACTTGATTACTATCCATTACTATACCTTTCTACAACATATATGTACCTAAATCATCTATCTAAACGAGATACTTATTCATTTTAATATCTATATATTATAGTCTAATTTACCCCTTTTATTTCACTACCACCTAATAATAAATACATCAATAACTCTTAAATTATTCAGTATTAATAATTCAATTATATCTGCTTAGAACTTGTGTATATACTGTATCCTTTTATTATTCGTATAATATCTTATTCTGCTCGAACTTGAGTTGTGCGACATATCTATGTAGTGTTGCGACGTTATCAGATTTAGGAGTGATAGATTTGTCCATTGGCTGAACCTTTGTAACTTATACTATAAGCTCTTATCTCGAGCGCATGAGTGTTAACATCTATAGTAGCATTCAAACGGTAAAGGGGAAATAGTGCGGCGACCTCACGTGGAACCCAACTCAAATGCACGCCGAACCAATCCGCACTAATCTAGTGCGCCCTCCAAAGACCGTTTACGAGTACCCCAACCTCCTGCCCATTAATGAAAAAGAGATTTTACAATGAATTATATCTTAATCCTTTATTTGCACACTAGTATCGGAGTAATTCTAAATATGATGGAACACCCCGGTTGTTGCTTGAAGAAACATGCAAATAATTGAAGGTAGTGTGTGAGAGGCTTTCTTCCCTTCTTTCATTCATATATTTAAAATCTCCACGCGATTTGCTAAATAAATCTCTCAATTCACTTGGGAACACATAGTTTGAAAGGACAGGCCAAAGTTATTTCCTGGGCAAGTTTAGCTTAAGCGTGGGTAGAACATTTTGCTTAACTTTTCACGCAACTGATAGGATCAACTCACTTGTTCTAGTGAGTTTTTGCTTTGGTGATCAGTTTTCAAGTGCAATGTTTTTGCACTACATCTTTTTGGTAATGCGGCGTGTGTTCTCTTCATCAACTACTTTACTGCAGAAATTCTTCGCAGTGAATCTGTTATTGATTTGCTTGTAGAAGTGGTTGGTTCTGTAGATTTTTTTCCTTTTATTTTCCATTTAATGGGGTGGCGAATTAATAGACAATTCAGATTGAAGTTAAGTTTTTCTTCAACTGCAGCACAAAGGGACGATTTAACTTGTTCTAATATTGTGTTACAGAAAAAAACTTGCCTTTATAACGGGGATGCGGCTAAGTAAGTTGCAATAGAATGAAGGTCATTAATTTCCACCAAACCAAAGCGTTTTTATAGCTCTAGTTTTATCACATCTTTCATCCTTTTTAAACTGTCATCATTTTCATTTCAAGATGGTTCAAAATGCTTACTTAGCGTTGAGAATTAATGCGTAATATTACACCGGAGACAGAAGCTGTAGAGGCGGTGATTTTTTTTTGGTAAATTTTCGTCAAATGGTTTCAAATAGCTTAATGTGATATGATGTCATTTTTTCCATATTAGTAAGAATGTTACCTTGGGAATAGAATACGAACTGGTGTACAAAGCAAGAAGGTTCTCTGAGCGAATACCATTCTTTCTATCGATATGACATGTACTAAATTTCAGCGAGTTTTAACGGTCTTTTGAAAACAGTAGATATGGGAATATTCAAGCCGTTTTGAATTGCCTTCAACTCATTTTCACTTTTTCAGATTCATTTAAGGTATTTTTATTATAAATTTTTAATCAAATCTCGACAATAAATATCCCGCAACACCATCCGCAGGACAAAGCGCGAATGCGGATGATGGGAATCTTTAATAATGTGCGGATGCGGGTTACCGTGCATCACTAATAAATATATATAGTAATATATATATATATATATCATATATCATATATATTAATATATATATATAATATATATATAGTATATATTATAATATATATATATATATATATAGTATATATATATATATATATATATATAAAGAACATAACATTACTCTAATTCAAGTTTTGAATTTACGATCTATGCAGGGGGTAAGATGAACATTCTTACGCGCTATATGCAGTTTAATTGGACGTCCGCCCGATGGTGATTTTGATCGACTTAAACATGAAAAATAATTTGCGCTCTAGTGGCTTTCTGCTTTCATAAATCCAGCGACTTATTTTTTAAATGTCCTAGCTTGAGCTGTTGAAGGTTAAAAATCGGAAAGTTAAACGCGTTTCATGAATCAATAGGAAAAAATATTATGCAGTGGTACAAAAACAATAATTTTTCATTTAACATGTTGGTCTCTTCGTCCATCCCCCTACTACTGACGGTTTAATTCTTTGATGAAGGGTTTTATGAGTTGCTTTTTTTTTTAATAAAGAAGTCAAGGTCCGACCCCCATTCCTCCGGTCGATGGTTTGGGATATAACCACTAGCATTTCAGTCGAACAAACTGTTATGGGAAGGTAATTTTCGGGTGTTAAAGTTTGTTTTTTTTATCAATATGACTCGGAGCAATCTGGATCCTGCGGTAAGATTCTTTATTACAAATCTTTGGGAGATCTCTCTCCATGCGAAAATCGCTTTGGTCAGAATCAGGACTTTCATTTATGCTAAAAGACACGACAAGGAAAACAAAAACATCTAACGAAAGCAACAAGGCACCCAAATCTTGAATTAACTTTTTGGATAATTTTTATTTGGAACACACAAACACAACAACAAAAACAACGACACACTGCTACAACACGACCCCTACAACGACGCCAATCGCCTACACACAATGCTAGCGACATTAGGGACCACACCCAACCACACACACACACAGAGCACAACGCGTCCGTGTAGCGCTACATGAGACCAGACTGCACCACACACACACACCCGCCGGCTAGACACATACACCACACACAGCATCACACACAAGAAAGAGAGTTAGCTTTTTATATTAAATCAAGTTTTGTCAAGCCTTGTAAAAAGATTTACTGCGGTGGCTATTATCTAGGCAGTTTTTGATACTAAAGTTAGCTTTAATTAACAGTAAAATATTAACGAATTGCTTCTTTATTTTTACTCGTCTTTTCAAAGTGTGTTCCATAAGTTTTACTGTCGGGTTGTCGCTAAAAGCTTGTTAAGATACTCTTCATTCTGTCGATCTTGTTTCATTTTATTTCACGTTACATAAGGTTTTTGATATTGATTAAATTAAATATATATATAAGTATATATATATAATATAGTATATATATGATATATATAATATAGTATATAACTATAATATACTATATTATATATATGATAATATATAATATATATATAATATATATATATATATATATAAGGGTGATAGTTTGGTTTAGAGAACTAACAACTTCAATATGCTCAATAAACGTGACAATAGCTACAGGGAAAAGCGAATACCATTGTTCGGAATTCCTGGCAAAATTTTATTGCGGAACTGTAAAAAAAAAAAAAAAAAAAAAAATCTCAAAACTACAACATAGCTAGCAGGCGGAAAAAGGAATACATCTTATTTGGAATCCTTGTAAAATTTAGGATTAGGCCTATTGAAAGGATAATAAAATAAATAATCAATAAATAAATATTGGCTAATTTTTTTTTTTTAGGAGCAGGGGACAATAGATATAATATATATATATAATATATAGTATGATATATATTATATATATATAATATATATATATATAATATAGTATATATATATATATATATATATATATATTATTTGTAAAGGTATTACAGCAAAACGGCAGATCGTAGGGGGCTCGAGCCCGACCGTGACGGGAGAAGCGCAGGGGGGGAATGTTTTCCATACTCCGTAGGGGGGGGGCGGAGGAACGGAACCCCCGCGACACCCCAAATACCAAAGAGCGGGGGGTTTTATGTCTTTTAATGGACGTGGTCCCCCGGAGGGGGAATTAGTCCTACCCCATCCTGTAGTTCCACCGGAAGGCCGAGAGACCGAGCTGCCGACTGCCTGGCCATCGGTGCGGTATTGAAACTGGAGATTAAGTTAAACTACAAAAAAAAAGGCAAATTTAATGAGGAAAGTTACTATTGTGATTTTAACGGAGTAATCCAATAAAGCGTCTCTAAAAATAGGCTCTCGGTTAATGCATAATTAGCCAGGCGTCGGGGCGCGTGCTGTTATACATTTTAACAATAATTTTTTTATTTTTATTTTTTTTAACATTTTCCCCTATGCGTAAAATTGTTACCGCCCAGGATTCCAAATGGTATTCCCTTTTTCGCTGTAGCATTGGTTAGTTTTAAAGATTTTTTTTTTTTTTTTTTTTTTTTTTTTTTTTTTTTTTTTTTTTTTTTTTTTTTTTTTTTTTTTTACATTTTCCAGACTAAAATGTTTCCCCGAGGGATTCCAAAAATGTTATTCCCTTTTCCTGTAGGCTATTGTATCGTTTTTGACGAATAATGAGTTTGTAGTGTTTTAAACCAGGAAATTTCACCATATATATATTATAATATATATATATAGTATATAATAGTTATATATAAATAATATAATAATATATATTATAATATATATATATATAGTATATATATATTATATATATAATATATATATATATATTATATATAATATTAATATATATATATGATTAATAGACAGTCATATATAGTAGGAGCTGGTGTAGTGTCGAGACGGAGAAAGAATGGTTCGCGTCCGAAATATCAAGATTGTTAAAGATCTTTAGGCTGGCTTTTTTACTTAGGTTAGGGTGTAGGTGGTGTTGTAGGACGTAGAGTTAAGTTAAGCTTAGTTAAGGCTATTTTAGGTTTTCCCCTGAAATGGCTCCAGCAGATAGGTATGAATTTATAAAATCGGATATGCATGCGTGAAGACACGTACCATTTAAGTTTCAAGTACGGAGGGGATATAATTTAAAACAGAATGGGTATCGGTGAAAATCTTCGATTAAATGAGTAAATGTGTCTGATTGACGATTTAAGAAAGAAACAATAGTTAAATTTTTGGTTGATGATAAGCTTGTTTGATTGACGCATCCTTACTCGTCCGTCAAGAATAAATGTGGCTGATTGTACTTGTCATATTTTTTCGCCTCGGTTGCCCAAGCATATATTCTTAAACGATAT
>JABUQX010021139.1:32500-35569 GCA_015478945.1 Trachelipus rathkii | reverse complement strand
TCATTTCAACTGGTACTTCATCATCCATAAATGCAAGAGCTGCAAGTTCTTCTCCTAAATACCACATTAACGAATAGATGACTTGCGACATCCATCGTTTCCGATGCAGCAGCACCAAGATTTCTCTCTCTTCGCTCTCTCTCTCTCTCTCTCTTCTCTCTCTTCCTCTCTCTCTCTCTCTCCTCTCTCTCTCTCTCCTCTCTCTCTCCTCTCTCTTCGTCTCTCTCTCTCTCTTCTCTCCTCTCTCTCCTCTTCTCTCTCTCTCTCTCTCCAGGAGTGATCCTAAATATAAGGACCGTCAATTCAAAAATTCACGATAATCCTCCGTGGGTGACATTTCTTTAATAGATTGATGCCAAAAAAGTCAAGGTGTTTTACTATCCATAACGTTTCAAGGTGAACAGTTTCATACTTTAATGTATTAATATTTTTCCAGATAATCTTGAAACTCTTAGAACAGCGGTATATTTGGATCCAGATGAGACGTTTATAGCATTTGTTGAAAGTGGCAGCACTTGTAATTCAATTAATATAATGTCGGACATGTGGTGGTTGGTGAACAACTGTTAAAAAAAAAATATGAAGACTCGTTTCAACTTTTGTTCAAAATTTCAAAACACTATGCACTTATTACTGTCTTACAAGTTCGGTCTTTCGCAAATTCAACTTACAAACGTTTGGAACTTGCTCACAGTTAAACTTCAAAAGTTTTGGGTGCGCCCAAAAAAGCATGAATTGCCCACCCACTGACTAAGATAGCTAATCGTTTAACATTTTCTTCATCTGCTCAATTCGGCAATAATTTACTATCCCAGTTAATATTTTAATATCGTCTGCAATTGTCTTATGAACTGCAGATCTCATCATTGCAAGTGCTTCTACTTATCCAATACTCATCAATAATTTTTTTCCCTTACATGAAATTGTAGAAGATAACACTAACATGCATTTCGATCACTCATTTTTCGTTCTATCGTAAAGTCATTGCCAAGACGGGAGTTATTAATTTGTTCAGTTTATTTAATATTCTTGCCGATTGGATTCGGATGGTCCAGCTGTGTTCGTCCACTACAAGGTGAATTCACTGCTGTCATTGCTACAACTTTTTAGCATAACACGATACTTCTTCTTGGGAAGAATTTCTTTGTCTCTTCGTGCATTTTCTTCATTAATCCTTTTTCGCTTTTTCTCTTGTTTTGCTAAGAGTTTCTTATCAACACCACTTATATATCCTCTTCTTCCCTTTTCTCTCTGAGCTTGCAAAAATAATTTGTCATCTTTAATTGATATCATTTCAAGTGCATTAGCATGTGCAATATCAAATAATATCGGTATAGCTATCTTTAAATTCGTTTCCTTTCTATTTGAATTTATTTCTTTTGATCTTTATTTTTGAAGTAATCTGTATTGTTCGTAAAACTTCTGAATCTTGGATAGCACATGTTGCTTGTCCCGCGTGGATATTTTAGCCTTGGTCCAAATATCATATGTTTCTCAGTAAACAATATTTGATGAATCTTTGCTGTTTTCTTTTTATTAGTCAGATAAAAAAGGCTACGTAATACATCTCCAATTGACGGAAGTACTGTACTACTGATCTTTTTAATCATATGTCCAATCAACCAAATATATGTTGTCTTTCTTGTCTTTCGGTGGGGTGAGAACGTTTAGTTAACTCAAAGAAGCCCCTGGAGCACTACAAACCTAACTCGGAAACATTATACAACGTCTGGCAACACAACTGATGGGACCTGAGTTCGTATAGGTACATTGATAGAATCCTGCCAAGGGTTTTCAATGCGCAGTGATACCATAAAGCGTTATTCTTTTACTTTTAAATTTCAAGGAAAATATTTCTTCCCTACACTTCACATATTGAGAGGACGGAAGTCTAAAATTTCTAATATTTGTATTTTTTTGGGGGGCCACCTAAATGTATATTCATATATATATATATATATATATATATATATATATATATATAATTAATATATATTATATTATATATTATATATATATATATAATATATATATATATATATATATATATAATATATATATATATATATATATATATATATTTAAAAAGTTCACACTTCATGGGCATAGCTCTATTTCAGAGGGGAACTTCTCTAGGGTAATTTCTACGAGGATCCGAAACACGACTATTGCCAATGCGGACTCGTCGCTCTACCGTTGAGCCACGGTAGCGGTAATATTATATAAGATATATATAATATATATAATATATATATATATATATATAATTATATATATATATAATTAATATATATTATATATTATATATTATAATATATATATATATATATTATATATATATATATATATATATATATATATTAATATATAATATATATATATATATTATATATATATATATATATAACATAATTATATATATATATATATATATATATATATATATAATATATATATATTATATAATATATATATATATATATATATGAATATATATTATAAATATATTTATTTTATTCTTTTCTTTTTTAGATCAATGTGGGTTATCAGCTTTACGGTGGTAACGAGGCACTCGGAAAAGGAAAAGCAGTAGAAAGAAAATGACACAAGTCGAAAGAAAGCCCAGCCTTACGCCCCCTCAGTACCATTAATTAGCGAGAAACTCGTCGCAGTCAGAAATCCACCCTAAAGCTTCATGGGACAGCGATGGACCATCAACTATGGTAGATCGGTCAATGTAAGGGTTCATCCCCTGGGCCAGGTGGGCACACAACCAAACCCCTCACAAATCCCCCGTCATTCACTCCTGTTATACACCTTTTTTCTCGCCTCTACCAAACTCACATTTCTCTCCTTCAAAAACATTCGTTTTACTGACTTCAATCCACTTTTCTTTCTGTCTCCCAGCCGGGTCGTTTCACACAATCGCACTTATACATCGCTTAAACCAACCGACTAACATTTCCATCCTTTCCATATGACCGAACCATCTCAAACCATACTTTCATTTTATTCTCTCATTTACCCTTCTTCACACCACAACACTCTCTAATAAGTTCATTCTTCATT
>JABUQX010021139.1:25000-27500 GCA_015478945.1 Trachelipus rathkii | reverse complement strand
ATTGAGAGTGTATTGAACTGTGACATTTTGAAAGTCATTAGTATATATATTAAAGAATAGCGGCCCAAGTATAGAGCCCTGAGGGACACCGTGGGAAATTGAGGCAAGTGAGGATGATGTGTCTCCTAAATGAACGTATTGTGTTCGGTCAGATAAGTAAGACTGAAACCATTGTAGTGGACCATTAGTGATACCAAGTCTCTCTAATTTGTTTAAGAGTAGGTTGTGTGGAACTACATCGAATGCTTTCGAGAAATCTAGAAGTAAGAGTACACATGTTTGTTTTTCATTTAGTGCTTTGTATAGTTTTTCAGTAAGGAATATCAGAGCATCCTCTGTGTTGCGGTTTTTGGTGAAACCAAACTGATTTTGTGATAAAAGCCCATTTTCATGCAAATAATTAGTAAGTTGTCCATGGACTAATTTTTCAAAGATTTTACCAGTTGTATGTAGGATTGAAATCGGACGAGAGTTTTTCGGAAGGAAGGTGTCAGAGCTCTTGGGAACAGGGGTAACTTTTGCGATTTTTAATTCAGTTGGATAGTAATGTAATTCAATTGAGTTGTTATAAAGAGCGGCTAATATTGGTGAAATTTCTTTTTTACAGTGTTTGTATATCCAGTTCGGGACACTCTGAAAGTCGGAGCTTTTATTCATGAGCCCATTTATAACACACTCAACGTCAGATGTTGATATTCTTTCAAATGCGAAGTTCTGCCCTTCGTGTGGTCTTAAATAGTCGGCAAAAATCCTCTCTGTTTCAGGAACTTCGGCTGCTAAGGTTGCCCCTACGGTAGTAAAGTAGGAGTTCAATTCGTTGACTATTCGTTGTTTGTTTGTAACTATTTCATCACCTATTTTTAATTCTTCAATTTTTGTTTTCTGTGTATTGTGACGGTTTAAAATGTCGTTAATAATGCCCCATTGCGATCGTGGATTGGATTGAGTCTGGTTGAATTTATCCGCAAAGAAACTAGCTTTGGATTTCCTTATTAATTTTTTTAGTGTTGAGGCGTATTCTGTGTAAACATGCATCGGTATGGTACCCATTTTAGCACTTTTATGTAGAGTGTGTTTTTGTTTAATTGAAGTTAATAGTGCTTTTGTCAACCACTTATTCATTGTTCTCTTTTCTGAGATTGTTTTGTGTTTTATGGGGAAGTTTTTATCATACGTGTCATATAGAATGGAGCTAAATTTTTTGTATTTTTCATCTAATGAAAGATTATCGTCATGGACAAAGGAAAAGTCTGTATTTTTTATTTGGCGTAGAAATGTTTGTTTACGGTCTTCTGATATTAGCCTATATTTTACTTTCTTTTGCACTAGGGGAACAGTCGAAGATTCAAATGTAAGGATGCAGGGGTAGTGGTCCGAGAGGTCGGTGTTTAGTCTAAAGGATTTTGTTGAGCCACGATTATTTGACCACATATGGTCAATGATAGTGGAGTTATTGAGTTCATTTGGCCGTGTAATTCCTGTAATATAGTTAAGGTAACCGTTAGACGTCATTGTGTCAATTAGCAACTTTTTTCCACAGGAATTGGTATTATTATTAGACACGTCGATATTAAAGTCACCAGCTATTACAGTGATCCCACTTTTCAGTGTAGAGCTGCATAAATCATCAAGCTTTTGTGTAAAATTCCCTCTACTGCCTTGTGGTGGTCTGTAAACTCCTAATAAGTTTATTGTTTTAGATCCTTCTTTAAATGTTACGCCAAGAGCCTCGATGTCAGAGTTAATGAGTGAGAAAATTTCTTTTGCTTTAAAGCTCTTTTTAAGAAGTACTGAGACACCTCCTCCTTTTCTTTCTTTACGGCAAACGTTGAACATATCATATCCTGAGAGGGTATACAGGTCTTTGTTATAGTTTTTTAGAAAGGTCTCTGTGAGGACAATGCAAGAAAACTTAGCACTAAGGGATGAAAGTAGGTCAGATAGGTCATCATGGTGTTTTGGAAGGCTCCTTATGTTGATACTTATAAATTTCAGGCATTCACGGCCTTTATAAACATCATCAAGCTCATTTGGTAAGAGGAGAGGATTTACTTCATTGTTCAAGTTGTAACGAAAATTGTTTATTTCGTCCATTGAATTTGAGGTAGGAGGAGTCAAAAGAGTCAAAGGAGTCAAAACTATCAGGAGGATGAACTATTGACACAAAGGAGGATAAGTATTTGGGTAGAGGACCTAGTTCTTATAGAGCTAGAATAGAAAGAACTAAATGAGATAACCCACCAGTGTAGAGTTGTCCTTCTATAGTGATTATAGTAGTAATAATAATATGCAAATGGATGAATATATTTAAAGTAGAGTAATAATAATAATAATAATAATAATAATAATAATAATAATAATAATAATAATAATAATAATAATAATAATAATTAATAATAATAATAATAATAATAAATAATAATTGTAATAATAATGATAATGATAATATGATAATGATAATAAAAATAAAAATAATAATAATAATAATAATAATAAAATA
>JABUQX010021139.1:20000-22500 GCA_015478945.1 Trachelipus rathkii | reverse complement strand
AAATAATAATAATAATAATAATAAATAATTATAATAATAATAAATAATAATAATAATAATAATAATAATAATTAATAATAATAATAATAATAATAATAATAATAATAATAATAAAATAATAATAATAATAATAATAATAATATAATAATAATAATAATAATATAATAATGTAATAATAATAATAATAATACATAATAATTAATAATTTATAATTATAATATTAATTATAATTATTAATTATTATTAATTATAATTGTAATTAAATTACTATTATAATTATATTAATTATTAATAATTATAATTATTAATTATAATTATAATCTTATAATTATAATTATAATTATAATTTATAATTAATTAATATAATAATAATTAATAATATATAATAATAATATAATAATAAAATAATAATAATAATAATAATAATATAATAATAATAATTAATAATTAATAATAATAATAATAATTTAAAATAAATAATAATAATAATAATAATAATAATAATAAATAATAATAATAATAATAATATAATAATAATATAATAATAATAATAATAATAATTAATAATAATAATAATAATAATAATAATAATAATAATAATAATAATAATAATAATAATAATTAATAATAATAATAATAATAAAATAATAATAATAATTAATTAATAATAATAATAATTAATAATAATAATGAATAATAATAATTATAATAATAATAATAATAATAATTTAATTAATTATAATTATAATTATAATTATAATTATAATTTATAATATAATTATAATTATATTATAATTATAATTATAATTATAATTATAATTATAATTATAAATATAATTATAATTATAATTATAATTATAATTATATTTACAATTATTAAGTAAGGAAATTAAGCATTAATAATATAATTATAATATAATTAAAAATATATTTAAAAATATATTTCTCAATTATAATTATAATTATTAATTATTAATCTATAATTATAATTATAATTGGGATTGGAATATCATTATAACATGTGGTAAATTTCTTTATAATCCATAATATATAAAATTATAATCTATAATTATAATTATATATAATTATACATTATAATTATAATTATAATTATAATTATTAATTATAATTATAATTATAATCTTATAATTATAATTATAATAATAACTGTTATGCAACTATGAAAGCAAGTCAAAGTTTAATTATAGTTTCTATTAGAAAGAATTTTATTTATTACTATAATTATAATTATAATATTAAATTATTATGATTAATTTTGATCATATTAGCTACCAATGCCTTTCCTTATACATTTTATAATTTAAAATTTTAATTAAATTAAAATTTAAAAAAAATATATAAAACTTATAATTAAAGCATTAAAATTAAAATTGAAAATTTTATTTGAAGTTACTAATAAACTCACAAATTAAGAAAGTAAAATTAAAATTAAAATTAAATTTAAAAGTTAAAAATTAAAAATTAAAATTAAAATTTAAAATTAAAATTAAAATTAAATAAAATTAAAATTAAAAATTAAAATTTAAAATTATAATTTACAATTATAATTATAATTATAATTATAATTATAATTATAATTATAATTATAAATTATAATTAAATAAAACTTATTAATAATAATAATAATATTAATTATATTTATAATTATACTTAAAATTTTATTATTTTATACACTCTATACATTAAAATTGATAATAATTTAAATTACTAATTAAAAATCAGTTATAAAACATAAAACTGATCTAACTATTAAAATAAATTTGATGTAAAAATTAAAATAATTTAAAATTAAAATTACTTTAAAAATAAAAATTTAAAATTAAAATTAAAATTAAATATATAAATTAAAGTAAATTAAAATTTAAAATAAAATTGAAAATTTAAAACCAAAATTAAAATTTAAAATTAAAATTAAATTTAAAATTAAATTTTAATTTAATTTTAATATTAATTTTAATTTTAATTTAATTTTTAATTTTATTTTTAAATTTTAATTTTAATTTTAATTTTAATTTTGATTTTTATTTAATTTTAATAATTAATTTTTAATTATCAATTTAATTATAATTATATTCAACTATAATTATAATTTAATAATTTATCTAATTAAAATTTATAATATAATTTTAATTATAATGTATAATTATAACTTATAAAATTATATAGTTATAAATTATTGATACTCCTATTTGTAATTATACATTATAATTGATATTAATAATATATAATATAACTTAGAATTATATTATAATTATAATTATAATTTAATTTTAATTTTAATTTTAATTTTAATTTTAATTTTAATTTTAATTTTAATTTTAATTTTAATTTTAATTTTAATTTAATTTTAATTTTTAATTTTAATTTTAATTTTAATTTTAATTTTAATTATAATTATAATTATAATTATAATTATAATTATAATTATAATTATAATTATAATTATAATTATAATTATAATTATAATTATAATAATTAT
>JABUQX010021139.1:5000-7500 GCA_015478945.1 Trachelipus rathkii | reverse complement strand
ACACTACAGCAACTCGCGGCATATTAATGTCTTCTTGACATTATCTTTCTATTATTTAATTATCAGTCGTTATTTTTTAATAATCATCTATTGGATGTAATAAATTAATTTAAATACAAATTAATAATGTTGAATGGTTAGAACTAAAAAATTTATCCAAATATCTAAAAATAATGTAACACATTGTAGTTTTGATATCTACATTTTTTAGTTAAGCCGATGCTACCACTCATGGGAAAGTCTTAATTATGTTCAATCCAGTCCTACTGAATTTCTAATAATCATTTTGATTTCACAGAGTTTTGGGAAATGTTTTCGATAGGGGGAAAAATTGTTGAGTTTAAATCTTTAAAAGGAAATCTATTTTTTATTAAAATTATTGACAGCAAAGTCTTTTTAAAGAATTAGAAATCTAATTTGTTTTTAAAATTTCGGAATCGATTTACAAAAGTTTTGTTCAACAGTTATTTTCTTTCTTTTTTCGACTCCCAAAAGGGGCCATGTTATTTAAAAGAAATTTATTTCGGTTTCTGATCTCATGAGAGAGGTAAGTACGATAAAACACAATATTGATATTATCTTAAAGAAAAATAAATCTTTTTAAACATTCATTTTCCTTGCATTTAAATGAATCCCTATGCCCTTATTTTGATTTCCTGAAACAACACTGAATTATGACAGTTTAATTTCAATGTTTTTAAGGATATAATTTTTATTTGTATATAGGTTATAATAAAATATTATACAGGCATATAATAACTTGAGAAACGTTTGAAATGATGAAATATTTCATTTCTGTCAATAACAGATGATTCAGACTGCCAATATTCAAATAATAAATTTTTCAATAGTTTTATTCTATTATCTAATTTCAGTCACGACGAGAACATCAACAACGGCATGAAGGATTAAAACAAGAACAAACAAATCACCAATAATAAGAGAGAGAACAAAAAAGCTACAGCAATAACATCCATAACATCTACAAACGTTAATAAGAACATCAAAAGACAAAAGAAAATAACAAAAACAAGAATAGCAAAGAAAGCGTCAACAATGATTAAAACAATGACAACAACATCCTAAAGCACAAAAATATCGAAATTTAGTATAACAAGAACAGCAACATCAACAACAACAACACCACTAACGACAACAGCGATAACAATAGCGAAAGCAATGACTAATTCAATAACGGAAACAAAAACAACAATAACAATAATAATGAAACTGAAAACATCAACACTGGCATCAAAGACAAAACTAGCAAAAAACAAATCAACAACAATAACAGTTATAATAAAAACAACGACATTAACACAACAGAGACAAAAAAATCGCAACAATACCCCAGCTTCATCTCAGAGGACAAAAGCCATAGCAAGGGCGGAAACAACAATGAGAACAATAATTTTGAAAGTGGCAACAGCAACCAAAGCGCAACTACAACAACAACATTAACACATCAACAATAAACAACTACTTCTACAACAACAGCAAAAAAAACACAGCAACCACAAGAGGTAAAACTATTGCAAAATTTCAAATCGATATTTCCATTCCTAACTTAACAAAAATTATCGTACCTTCCTTTACAAACAAAGAATTTGTGTTCTTTTTCACCTGTCATAAAAGTCTGGAAAGCTGAGCGAACCAAAGGATTCAATTAAGAATCGATCCCTTAGCTAATCACTTGCGAAAACACAATCGACTGTATTTTTATACTTAAAAAAACATAATAACAGTAAATTACAACTGCAAAATTACAAAGTTAAAATGACTAAAATGTGAAAACGGCTTTAATAATATTATTACATTTATTATTATTATTATTATTATTATTATTATTATTATTATTATTATTATTATTATTATTATAATTTTTATAATTATTTTTATAATTATTATTATTATTTTTATAATTTTTATTATTATTTTTATAATTTTTATTATTATTTTTATAATTATTTTATTATTTTTATAATTTTTATTATTTTTTACATAATCTTTTTCATTTATTAATGGAATAATTTCGAATATTAATTTTAGATACATTTTTATTATTTTTATAATTTTTTATAAATTTTTATAATTTTTATATAATTTTTATCAATTTTTTATTTATTTTAAATTATTTAATAATTACAATATTTTTTAAATTTTATTATTTTTTATTCATTTTTATTATTTTTATATTTTTATGTATTTTTTATTATTTTAATTATTTTTATTATTTTTATTATTTTTATTATTTTTATTATTTTTATTATTTTTATTATTTTTATTATTTTTAATTATTTTAATTATTTTCATTTTTTTTATTATTTCTTATTAGTTTTATTATTTTTTATTTTTAATTATTTTTAATTATTTTTTATTATTTTTCATTTTTTATTTTTTTTATTATTTTTTAGTATTTTTATTATTATAGAAAGTGTTCTTGTTAAGATATCACCAGTATGTGATTGTAATTGAGATATGATATTATAATATTTCGTTT
>JABUQX010021138.1:0-39686 GCA_015478945.1 Trachelipus rathkii | reverse complement strand
AACAGAGAGGAGAAGTTAGTTCCTTTGTAATATAATAAATTCTAGTTATTATATATTTAATTAATCCAATTAAAGTTGCCTATGAGGATATACCGAGAAATGTGTATTTATATGTAGCTTACGAAAGTATTTAGTATTAACACAATAAGTAAGCCTTCCAAATATCCTATGTCCTCCAATTTTTTTTTTTTTTTTTTTTTTTTTGGGGGTATGGGGAAGGTTTATATAATGCTTTCCTCATGTACCTCTGATGGAAATGTATAATTTAATATTATTTTTAGTTTGTCTTATCTAATACAACTACGTCCTGTTTCATGTTATTTTTTTTTTATATTCTTCTTACTGAAGTCAACTTATATTAGAAACATTGGTGGTATTGACTTCTTTCTATATCTGACAATATATATATCAACTATTGTTGATGCTATATTTATAATATTACTTTTTATTTATCTTCATCTATTTCAACTTTACAGTTTTGTCACCTGTATAATAATCTATCTAATAACATATACATAACTTTATATTACAAATAATTACGTGCTGTTGACATAATATATTCTATTATCTGTATATCACTACATATCAAATACTCAATAAGATCCTCAATTATATCTATACGGATATTTATATTAATTCATCAATGATTCTGCTGTCAAATTAAAATTATATAAGTTGATAAAATTTTAAATTGAAGATTGTAAATAAATTATAGGTCTGATAATTTAGTTATTTATATTTAAAGAATTCCGTCATTTAATTGATAGGTTAGCTTTGAAGATATTTTTTATTTAGCAAGTATGTTTTTTAATTGATTAATTCAGTAAAGGTACAAAAAACATCGGCGACACATATTAATGGGCACGAGTCTTCCAAACAAGGAAAACGTTCAATTGATGATTAAATTGACAAATAGTAGACCGCGCCGCTAAAGTAAACAGTTAATTGTACTTAAATAGCTATATTCCCCGTATTGTAAGACCTGAATGTTTCAGTTTAAGAATCCATCATTTAGTAAAGATAAGTTAATAGAATTTAATAATTACGATAGGATCCAAGAGTATAAGTAAAGAGAGAAATACACAATTTTGTTCAATTATACGGATATATTTAAATTACTAAAACTAATAAATACTTTTAAATGAATTAAATATAAATAATTTAAATACTGTAGGAACAATTAGTATAATTATCTAACAGTATTATAAAATTTTTATAAAATGATAAATATTAGAATTATATTACGAAACAATTTAGAATAAATATAAAATAATTAAAATATTTGTAGTATATATGCTATAGTAAAGGTTATATAAAGTATAAGATTAGTAAAAACTGAAAATATATCTATAATTTATATATATATATATATATATATATAATTATATATATTATATAATATATATTATTAATATATAATTAATATATAGATAATATATAATAATATTATAGTATATTATATGAATGAATTGTAATATCTTTTATATATTATTTATATGTAATATATTATATATAGTAATTTATAACAATATTATATTAAATAATATTATATATATTATATATAATATAATATATATTGTTACATGCAAAATCACAACATAAACATATCAAAATAAAACTATTAAAATATCTATTATATATTTAAAGTAAAATGTGTTCTTATATTTACCATAATATCATATAAATCTAACATATCAGTTGCCTAAAATGGCCATCATAAGATATACTGGAGGAATTATATACTATAGTTATATACAGTAAATTGACTGATGTAAATTTATAATCTATCTGCTCAATATACCTACCGAATGAGTTTATATATAGAGGGATCATTTAAGAGCATACCCGTCTGTATGGAATACTGAGTATCTCACTAAATTTGGGAGGGTAGTGTATACGTAGTTCCAACCCTCATCCATTTTGGAATAGAGTTAGAAAATATCATAAGTAGCTAAGAGGTAATTATTATATACTCGTTATCACATCACTTCTTGACTCCCTAATCACCGCTCTGACCATTTATTCATTCAATGCGACGTAAGACTCACGTTTGGATGCTTAATACTAATCTATCTTTTCTATAAGGTATAACATACGCAGGTGCTAATGAAAAGAAATTGACTCTATCTACGTCATTCCTTACTTCCACACACTGGAGTATCAGCCCTGCTATATGTACATCAAAAGTAGGTGACACTTTAGTTAAATTCACTAGAAATATTAAGTGAGTGCATAAAATTGTGAGGGTAACACTAAATCCACTCGTTTTGGTGTCTCCTTCTCTCGGGAAAATTTCATAGCCGGACATTATCTTGTAGGTGGTGGTGGAACTGCTCTCTGACATAATGGTTATTTCTTTCTCAACACTTAGCTAACATATTCACATAAAATAGGCGATCCATATCTATATTAATGTCCTGGTTATAATGCGTGCATGCTCTGACTCTGCAACTGATAGAGGAAGATGTGCTGGCTGTCTACAATGAGATTGTGCAAGAGGAAGATTATGCCGGATGAATAGAGGAGCGTATGTCCTATCTTTACTTGGTCTTAATGTATTGGTGTCTAGAGATTGTTCGCTCACTATTATTTCAGTTATTATAGTATTATTTCCTTTTTTTTTATTTTATTCTCATTATTTGGCCTTTCATTACGCTTCTGGATATATGCGGCACTTGTCTATCTGTCGTATGTCTGTGCTGGTTCTATCATGTACTATCTTACACTTCTTATTATACTTACTTTATCTATCTGATACTCATTTACTTCCTTCCCTTCTTCTTCTCTTCTCTTCTTTATTGCCTTTTTAGCATTATTTTATCTCATCTAATTTATCTTTTTTTATGCTATTTCGTCAGACTCTTCAATATTTTTGACGAATAGTATATATATAAATATCTAGTATATAATTAAGGTATATATATGATAATATATCATAGTAGATTAGTAGTAGTTATAAACTATTATATATAATATAGGTTTTATGCTGTAAGACCAATTAGAGTATTACGTGTATCCTAGTACTAGTATATATATATAAATTAACGATGGATAAGCATATTTAATATAATATTAAATATACTATTTAAAGTTGACAGGTTGGTTGAATGGTTGGAAGCATAGTAAAATATATAATTATATATATATATAAATAATATTTAATATATAATATACGTTAGTAGTCATATATGAATGTAGTATAGTATCAAATATTAAGGTTATAATAAGAACGGTTTTTTTTATATTACATATTATACTTTATCTAGAAGATGAGTGAACCGAAATATGATTAAAAACTACGCCAATAGGGTAAATTTTCTAGTATTATACATAAATTACTTTTATTTTATTCACTATTCATTGCTCATGTAGTTATTTTTTATCTGGTCGTAACAACTCATTAAATAAAAAAAATGAAATAAAAAGAGGTTATTAGAAATATACAGTATATAGAAAGAACAAAAGTTAAATAATTAGTTATTTTTACATAACTGCTGCTAGCTACTGAGCTCACACTAATAGGGAAGTAGTTTAATCGGAAGAAAACAGGTTATTATAAATTAATAATAAGAGATGACTAGAAACGAGGAAAGAGATTAATAAAGAAAGAACGATCATAATACTTATATATCTTAGTATATATAACGAATATATATATATATATATGAGTATATATGATACATATTATATTAGAGTACGCTATAGGCCTGTAATATATAATATATATATAACTATATAATATATTAACGTATAATAATCTATAATTAATATTAATTTATATATAATATATATAATTCAATATATATATATAGTATACTTATAATATATATTAATATATAATATATATATATATAATATTATTAATATTAATAATTAGTTAATTATATATTATTAAAATAGTATAAGATATATATTATATATATATATATATATTATATATAGATATATAATAGTATTATATAATATATAATATATATTATTATAATAATTTATATATACTAATATATATATAGGGTATAATATATATAATTATAATATATCATAATATATTATTATATTATAATATATAATATATAAGCTATATATAGTACTATATATATTGTAATCTTTATAATTATACATATATAATTTATATAGTTATATATATATAGTATATTATATAATAAATAACTAATATATATAGTACGGTTATATATTACGTAATATATCATATATATATTATTGTGTGTGTGTGTTGTGCTAGTGTTTATATATGTGTATGTGTATGTGTGTTGTTGTGTGTGTGTGTGTATGTTCACAACAACAATGAAAAACAACCAAACCAAACAACAACAAAAACAAGTAAAAATCAAAAAAGGGCGGAGCGTAGTGACGTCAAAGAAATCCTGCTCTCTGATTGGTAACCCTGACCTTTCTTTCTGTTACTACTATGAATGATTAGCAAAGGTCTCAAAATTAACATCCAATCCATGTATAATAATAATAATAATAATAATAATAATAATAATAATAATAATAATAATAATAATCAATCTTAATACTTCCTAAATGTATCCTTAGAAACAGTTATACATATGTAATAAATAATATAATACTAATAATAATTAATCAGTCTGACTCATAGTAAAGGAATAACATTTAAATTAAATACTTATCTACTATTAAATAAATAGTTTACATAAACAATTGTATATTTACATACCCTCCAAAATTGAAGTTTTAATAAGAGTTCTGGTAAGTCTATAAGAGATATTCTTCCACTGATGTTGAAGTCTCTGAGCATGACGAGTCCTTTCGCGAGCTCCAAACTCGGCTTTTCCAAAAGAAAAACTGTTAAATGAAATATAATATTTTTGCTTCGTAATAATAAGTCATTTATAATAATAATTATAATTATAACGGATAATATAATTAAATACTTAAAATTAAATCTCATAAAAAAATAATAAATCTCTTGATAAATAATTATTTTTAATGTTTAAAAATAATTTTTAACAATAAACTGTAACTCAACACACACACCACTCACAACTACCTCCACAACTACTACTAAGCTGACTACTTAACTGATAATGAAATACATTAATTTTGCTTCGTAATAATAAGTCATATATAATAATAATAATAATAATAATAATAATAATAATAATAATAATAATAATAATAATTATAATGATAATTTTACTTTAATGGAAAAAGGTGATAATGATTATTACTTATGATTATAGTAATGTGTAATAATTAACATATTTTGCTTTAATTTATTTATTACTTACTTATATATAGTAATTATAATAACAGTTAGTTTTACTTTAATGTAATTATGATAATTACTTACTCATGATTATAATAATTAATATTTTTACTTTAATATTATAATATTTAAAAGAACGTACACTTAGGATCATAATTATAATTAACATTTTGCATTTTGTACTTTAATATTATTACGTTCTTATGATTATAATGATTATAATAAAATAATTAAAAATTTTACTTTAATTGCTAGCTTATGATTATCACTAATTATTTTTACTTTGTGAAAATGATAATTGCTGATAATTTTAATAGCAAAATTATTACTATGATGTGATAACAATAATCACTTATGATTATATTTAGTAATAAGAGGAAAATCTTTAAAAGGATAATTATTTTTACCTTAATGTTAAAATTATAAAACTTATGATTAAAAGTAGCATATAAGATAACTAGTGTGACTCTGGCTAAAGAACTTGAAACAGAATAACGTTGATGGTTCAATTGGCTTCATTATCAATTCACCGGTCAGAACTAATATAATTGGCGTCATTGTCGATTCACCGGACAACGTCATTGCCAATTCACCGGTCAAAACTAATACATATAATCTGCTACAAGGCTGACTTATATTGTAACTTGCTATAATATCAACGTGTTTGGTTGGACACAAAAATCTTAAAGTAATTTGCATAGTATACACCACACACTTGTGCTAGTTATCATTATTATATATATATATTAGTCATATTTATGTAATATGATAATATATAACATTACGTGTGTTTGAGTATGTAACACAAATACTATAGTAATTCAATTATATATATATATATTTATATATATATATATATTAGTATTATACATGCTGTGTGCTGTGTGGTGTGTGTGTTTGTGTGACTGTGTGTGTGTAACAACTACAGACTTGTGAAGCGGCATTGAAGCCGACTGGGCTTTGATGTCTAAGACTTAATAATGAATGATAGAAAACTTTGAAAAAAAGTCTCTATAGAAACACACACCACACCCACTCCACCACACGATACAAGGTACAGGTTGAATGAAATACACTTGTTGTAGCCAAAAGCTTAACAGAATAAAATCCTTAAAATCGTATTTTTTGAAATTCTCTATTCAAGTAGGCTGTGTTAAAATAAAAAAACTTAAAACCATAGAAAAACCCTTAAAATGTGTTACTTACGCTTCCAGTGACTCTTGAGGAACTTATGCAAAAGACCGATATCGAGTTCGGGAGGATATTTCTGAAGAATTCGGTTTAACATCGAACGAAATCCTCTGTAATGATGCTACAAAAAAGAAAAGAAAAAGAAAAACATTTCTAATAGTGTCGTTGTCACATGCTGTAAGTATCTTATGATATAAACTAATAGATACGATAATGATAATGATAATAGATAATGGATAATGTGATTGAATGATATAATGATAGATGGATCAATTAATCTAATAATTTTTTTTTTATGTCGTATGTAAATGAAGTATATATTAAATATATATATTAATAATAGAATAGATAATAATACAAATAATAAAAATAAATAATAATAAAATATAATAATAATGAATAGATAAAATAAATAATACATAATACATAATAATATGAATGAATGAGGATAATAAATAATAATAAATAATAAATTTTATATAATAATAATAATACCTACCCCTCTCGAAAAATCTTCAAAGCTTTCCATACAAAGAGATCTGAATACCATATTATCTTCGTTAAACCTTCCCTGTTTATATATATATATATAATAAAGTAAGAATAGTATAAATTAATTAAATATTATAATATTATATCTAGTAAATATATATATATTAATACATATATAATTAGTATATATATATATATAGTAGATATTTAATATAAAATTTATTAGTATTATTTATAATAAAATTTTTTTTATATATCAATATATAAGATATAATACATAGTAATAATATATAATATATATGATGATTAATATATATAGTATATAGCATCAAAACAGAAATATACCGAAAAACCATCGGGAGGGCTACTTTAAAATTTATATTTAATATATAATATTATATATATATAAATATAGTTTATTAATACTAGTAAAATAATTATAATATATAAGTATAATTAAAATATATATTATAAGTATATAGTTAAATATATAACTATTATATTATATACATTGATATAATATATTATAATATATATTATATATAATAATATAATATATATATACTAGATAGTAAATACTATAATATAGTATATATATTATATATATATATAATATGATATATTATATATAATAGGGTGATATATATATAATATATATATATATATGTATATATATAATATATATATATATTTTTATATTTAAATATAAGGCATATTATAGAATATAATATTATAATATAAATAAATATATATATTTTTATATATATGTATATTATAGATATATTAAAGTATATATATTAGGTATTAATATATATAATTATAATATATAGTTATATAATATATAGTTATTATAATAGATAGTATAGTAATAATTAATATTATAAATATATAGTAATATAATTTAGAGTAAATATATATACTATTATATTCATTATTATTATCTAGTATTAATTAATACTAATATGCACACGATTATAATTTTAATAGTAAGTAATATTATATATATATTATATATAAATAATATAATTATTAATTGAGTAATATAGATATTTATAGTATAGTTATATAATATAGTAATATAAGTAGTATATATATAATATTATATATATATTTTAATTATTATATTATTATATATATATATATATAGAATATAATATTATATATATATATATATAATGTATATTAAATATATTATATATATATATATTAAAACCGAGTGAAAAGCTCTTATTCCTCTTATGTACTGAAAGTTATCAACGCGCGGAGGTATAGCATATATAAATTATTTTAAGATTTTCTTTTTTATATATTCATACATGTATAAATTTTTTTTTTTATGTAACTGTAACCACCAAATAATTAGTTACAAAGACTTAATTTAATATAATATTTACATACAGCTTGTAAATCTCTAATTTAATATATATTAAATTCATAAAGCTAAAATATACTAATGATAAACCGGGGAAAACAAACAAAATACATATTTCATAATCTTGAACCAAAAATAATATACCCAAGGTTATTTCAACGTACTCACTATGACTCAATGAATTACTCTAGTTAAACATTTTTCAAAAACCTATATATTCATTTGATTAATAAATATAAATAACACATATATCAACCCTTGAAAACAAATTTATATATATGCTTTTTTGATAATTATATAAATGTTGCAATAAAAAACAATATAACAGATATAACCAGGATATACTCGTATCCATTATCATACACGAGTCATAAACCTATATATACCACTTAATACATATAGATATTTAAAAACCGGAGTGATAGTTTAATCCTCTTTTAACCAATCTTATAGTTTCTACCAACCTTCCGTACTGAAACAATGAACATCTTAGGTTTCCAGAGAGTCAATACTATACTCTCTCTTATTACCCTGTCAACTGTGCGTGATTCCAAAAAACCTTGCAACCAGTTTATAACTATTTCCATCGTAGTATTTTTCCCATGAAATTCAGTTTACAATATCACAAAACCACGTATTCATTCTTAATGTAGTATTTATGAAAACATTAAATTTAGTTAACTAGCACTAGTAAGGAGTAGTGATGGCTATCTAAATAACCAATTTTAGTATACAGCATAGTTTAGAAGGTTAAACGCTAGATGATGAACGGGTATGATCCAAAATACAGCTCTAGAAATCACACTTGAAAATCTTATAACAGTGCTTCTTGTAACTTAATAGCGTTGCCCTATATTATGTTTGAAATAATTAATTTAATAATATAATATATATGCCCTGCATGAGTAAATTTTGCAAAGTCGTCCTTATTTTCCTTTCGATCTACTGTGCTTTTCTGACTGTTTTACTTCCATAATAAACGTAAAATTTTATTAGTTATAAACTCTCTCTCTCTCTCTCTACATATTCTCTTTCATATCATGTTCTCTCTCTCTAATCTTCTCTCTCTCAGATCTCATCTCTTACTCTTCCTTGACATTTCCGAAATCTCTCTATTAATCTCTCTCTCTCTCGTTTACTAATTACTATAATAATTAATTACTATATATATGCCACCCACACAATAAGATTATATTATATAGTATATGATATAAAACAAATACCGTATATATATACTACAATCCATTAGCACAGTGGTTCCATGTAAACTTTCCTCATTCGACGACACTTTATATATATATTAATAAATATAATAATAATATATATATATATAATATATATATATATATATAATTATAAGTATTATATTATATATATATAATATTATTTAATATTTATATAATAATTATCAAAAAATAGTTTTTATACTAATATATATATATTTATATGATATATATTAAAAACATTTAGATTTTTGTATGTATCATTATTTATAAATAATAATTTAAATTTTTAAAAATTATTTTTTCTTATTTTATCTTTCACAATATTTTATTTGCATTTATTATATTGCGATGCCTAATTGGGAATTTTTTATGAACGTGTTCAACACCAGAACATGGACCGGTGCCACAAGTAAATAGACCAAATGAGTAAATATAACGTAGTATTCTTATACGTTTGCAGTACATATACTCAGTGTTTTATTGAAAGCATTAATATATAATTATGTCTTAACTTGAGGATAGTGCACTAAAATCGAATTCCTCCAAGGATCATGCTTATCACTTCTTATTGTTACATTTATATATATAACGATATTTTTCTCGATAACACTTAGAGAATAAATGGTCTTAATGTAAAATTAGCGTTCTTGTATAAACATTTAAACATTATTTAATAGTAGATCTCAATTATTGTATGTTTTGTGTTCATATATCATCATTACATCAGTGCTTTGTTGGTTACTTCTTCTATCTATTTATTCTTATATGAGGATGTCTCCTGGACTCATTGGTGTCTTCCCTTTTAGACCAAGTAAAACGTCGGTTGCCCGCTCTGAATATATGATTAGTAGTGTTGTCGGGTCTGTCGGCCCGTTTTCATCATATCAGTGTAATAAAAATTCATGAGCTTCACTCGAGATATTGTTATATTGAATGGAGAATACCTATATCTTTTTCAAATTTTTTTTTAAAAACACTTTTTTTGGTATATGGAATATTTTCAAAATAATACACAATAAAATCTATACACTATTTAGTTTGACACTAGAAATATTAATACTATATATTATATAATATATTACTAATTAATAATAATATATATATATATATAATAATATATATATAGTAATAGATAATATTAATTATATTAGTAATATATATACTATATATAATATATATTATACTATAATATAATAATTATATATGTTATATATAAGTAATTATAATATATTAATATAATATAAATATTATTATTAAATATTACTAGAATGATGGAGCAATATAAGTTGATTATAATCATACTCACCTAAATTGCAACACATCACATCGTATTATTAAAAAAAAAAAAAAAAAAATAGTAGGTCTTCTGACCTATAGAGTTTCTTTTCTTTGTCGGTCACTCTTTGGTACAATAATACATATAAATAATATATTAATAATATATTAATTAATTATATATTAAAATATATTATATATTATAATATTATATATATATATATAAGTATAATATATATAATATATAGTATAATATATATATATAATTAATATAAATAATATATCTAGTATGAGGCGTAAATAATAATGAGGTAAATAGGAGTACCCCGGGTAGGTTAAGTCATATCCACCCTCCATATTTATTTTGAGGAGTTTATAAAAAGTCTTAAAATAAATTATAAATTATAGAATAAAATAGATTAATAAATGTAAAAATTAAATTTATAAATATTAATATTCAATATATAGTATTAAATAAAAAGTAAATGATAAAAATTAAGCAATCATAATTTAAATAAAGAACAAATAACAATAATATAATATAAAATAATACATAATTAAATAATAATAGAATATTAATCCTAAGATAATATAATTACCAAATTTAGAAATTTCTCGCTCCTAAAAAACCTCTGATCTTAAGGAAGTAAAATCTTTGCACCGGGCGGACGAATGGAGACTACACGAATATCTTTTTACAAAATAAAAAATAAGGTAGCGGGCTAGTCTGTCCTACAGAAATAAAATAAAGATAAACACAAAATATAAAGAAACTATATGTACACATCTGTATATATTTTCTAATTAATCTTTGCGGAGTAGAATTAAGTATCTGCGAGATAAGCGTGGATAGCGATAGCGGTGTAAGCCCAGTTTAAGTTCTAATTTTATAATATTTATTTTGTTAATCAGGAGGGGTAGTTGTACTGAATTATGATTCAGGATTATTTAAAATATTTAAATTATCATCAAACTTTTATTTATAAGTGGGTAATTTATTAGGTATTTAATAGCATAAAAAAATTTAGGAAAAAAAATATATGCATTCATTAGTAATCATTAATGGTCTTCTAGATATTTTATATGTATGAAAAAAAAAAAGCCTTTTAAAATAACTCCATTAGTAGTGTAATAATAAACAACAGCTATATTTCAGAGAAAAATGATTAGAGTACTAAGGAACATATACTAATAATATTGGAGTATGTGATTTTTTTAATAGTAATATTTGGTAATAAAAATATAAATGTATATAAACAAAGCTTTTCATTAACAAATATAAAATGGTATACGTATATATTATTATATTATTATAATATGTATTTATATGTATGTTCCTTATAGATATAAATAAAAAAGAGACGTATTGTAAAAATATTTATACGAGTTGCAGACATTAAAAACAAAAAAAAATGTAAATAGCTCTTTTTTTAACATAGTCAAAAATTATATATATATAGATACCATAAATTTTTCAACCTATCTAATTTATATAAATAATCAATAATGAGTTATATATATTTCTGGGCCAGGCACGTTGAAATTTTATTTTCTTTTTTTCTAATTATCTAATACTCTCTTCTCTTTTTCTCTCTCTCTCTCTCTCATCTATATTATCTCTCTCTCTATCTATCTCTATATATATAAATTATATATATATATTATATATATAATATATATTATTATATTAATATATATATAATAAATATATAATAATATATATAATATATAAGAATTAATATATTTATTATAATATTATATATATATATATACGTATTATAGATACTATATAGTGTGTAGCTGATATAATAATATATATTAAATACAAAAAGGGTATAAATTGAAGATATATACAATATATAATAAGTATCAGATAGGATATATAGAAGATATAAGACATCTCGATAGGGTAACATATGTCAAGAATTATATATATAGTTAAATATAATATATAAGAAAATAATATATAACTCAAATTTATTTAGGTCAGTATTTATGTAAAGATTTGATTGACACACCATATCAAAGTGACAGCCAACGTAATTTACTTAATGTGAGGAACATAATACTATTTTTTATTTAATAATATCAATATGAAAATTTTTTTTTTTTCTATATTCACCAATATTCAAATAAATCTTCTCTCTCTTCATTCTCTCAGTCTGCTTCTTTCTCCTCCTAATCACTCTTTTTATATCTCACTTACTCAATCTTTCTCTTACCCTCAACTCTCGTGGTATTCCTTCCCAGGGTACTCCCCTACCTGATTCTCATATCTATCTATCTCTGAGTTAAATCGATCCTCATCTCATATCTCTCTCTCTTATTCTTCGTATTTCATCTTATTATGAAGTTCAAAATCGTTTTCAATCCCTTATGTACTTAGTAATTTCTCGGTTCTCAACATTCCTGAGCTTGGACGTCTTACATTTAAATGTAACAGAATATTTATTCTTATTTTTCTAATTATTCTTCTATTTATTATTATTTATTTATTCTTTCTATTTATTATTTTATATCCTTCTGGGTTTCTTTTAACACTTGTGTTAATTTAAATGTAACAGAATATTAATTCTGATTTTTCTAATTATTCTTCTATTTATTATTATTTATTTATTCTTTCTATTTATTATTTTATATTCTTCTGGGTTCCTTCTAACACCTATTTTAATTTAAATGTAACAGAATGCGAATGTGCATATAAAAAATTGAAGGTGAGTTTCAGGGTCAGCTAGTACACGCCTCAGTATGTAAAGCATTCAGAGAATCTTTGTACATAATTTGTTTAACTTGCAATATCGGTAATAATTTGTTTAATGACTGAAAAACGTCACAAAGCGGACTAGTCAAGAATATCGTATGGTATTATCGAATTGATTTGTCGATTGAAGTCCTTCGTTCGAGGATTTTCTGTAAACGAGTTGACTATGGTAGGTTCGCGTTAGGTGGTCTTAGGTGCCGCTGTGGTAAATCATTGTCTTATCTTTTGAGGTCAGCAATCAGTGCGCAACTGTGCAGATGTGCATTATGAATTCTCCTATTATTTCACACCAAAAACGTTTATTTGTGTTAAGTCCCTATTGAGGGTCGCCCACATGATTTGCTAATATTTGTCAGGTGCAATTTTGTTTCCAGTAATTAGGGGAGACTTGGTCATTACTAAAGTCCTTCTTTGGCATAAGTGTCGTAGTAAGCAAGATATAGAGAGTGCACTTAGGAGATTCGTATTCTAGTAGCATTAACAGGTTACAAGGTAAGGACTCTGCATTTCTGATTTCCAGTAAGATGCCCCTGTGCAAGTGCTGCAAGGTCTGTCCCTCTTTGTGAGATATTGGGCTCACAAGCCTATCAAGATTGACTGTAGCGGGTGATTCCTGAAGACGTGCGATTCACTTAATCTGTGATAATGAGATAACCAGATCTCACTTCAGATGCATGTTCGTGGATCTTGAGGATTTGGATTCGATTAGAGTTCGAAGTAGTTTGGAAATATCGATGTTGAAGAATATTCCTTTTGTTGGCGACGGTTGCTATAAACAGTTGTTTGAAAGTGTGCTTTGCAAAAATATAGTAAAAATCTTGGTTGACTTCCGTGAATTTTTATTCCTGTGCAGGAGGTGTCCTGTCCGTAGGACAAGGTATATGGTGCGGCGGTAGCTAGGTTGTGTGTAAGGAGAAACTTCTGTTGTGTTACCTTTTCTGCAAAGCCTTTTCTTACACCTCCAAAGTTTTCCAGCCCCATATTAGAAAGCACTATCTAAATCCAAAAGGCAAGTGTGAAGTGTGGTCGTAATTTAAATCAAGATACAGGTCAAGCTCGGCTTATCAGATAGCGATTGCAGATAGTTGCTAGTCTGTTTTCGTCATTTGTATAATAAATTGACAAAACGTTATTGCTACGGGATTTGAGCGCCTCTGTCGATGTATCTGGCGGATAACATGTATACGTCGTAGCGTTCCATTCATTTGCTTTAAAGAAGAGCGTCTATCGTGCTAGAGAAGAGAGAACTTCTTTGTTGGGTTCAATTGTTTTTTTCAACTCATGTCTTGGCTAAAACGTTGTACGGCATACATACAGAGAGCTCATTCTGCAGTGTCCTGCTGCTGTAGAGCGACCTAGTTGCACTCTGAGTGCTTGTTTCTCCATGGGTTTTAGAGAGGATCATGCGAGTGTCAATTTGTCCTAAAGAGTACTGTTCCAATACAAAGACTTTTCTGAGGTATTTTAGTAGGCAAAGTAGTCTCGATGGACCTGTGGTAAATTAAAGGGCAGAATCCAAATTGGGGCTCGGGCTGAGCTGCCCGTCTGTGTTTTCAGCCCGCATCTAGAAAATGAACAATTAAAGAGATTGGTGATAGTTGTTCAGGTGTTTTTCTGTGACTGGAGTCATTCTTTCAGAATTTTCCAGATTTTTCAAAATCCAAGTTTTTGATTAGTTGTCGAATGAGACTCGTCGTCAACTATTCGTGTGGAATGACTTCTAAACTTAAGATATGAATTAGATGAGGTCGCATTACCTACCAATTCTTGGTTAGAATTACTTTTTGCGATGTTTATACTAGTCTTGTAGCTCGAGGCATTTGTTCAATTTTCCTAAACCCACTTTTTGGCGGCCATGTGTGAAATGATGAAAATTTGCTATAATTTTTGTCTATTCTCATTCGTGATTCAATGAGTGCGCAGATAGTGTGTCCAGGGACTTTTAGTATCGGCAAGGATGGCATGCTTTTTTACTTAGTATAATTGTTGTATGACTGCAAAGAAGAATTTAAAATTTCAAGAGAAAGGTAGTTAGTTTTGAGAAATTTGTTCCAAGAAAAGAGAGTCCAAGAGCCTAATGTGGTAGTTATATTACTGAATGAGAATAGATGCTAAAGTAAAAACATGGTGCCACCTCTCCGGAGGTAACAGTAGGGGCGCCTGAAAATTTGATGGTGATCGGTGTGGGGATGAGTAACGATAAAGAAAAATAATTATCGAATTTTCAATTGTCAAAATTTCCCCGAAGAAAAGGGTTTGGAAATGAGAACGCTGAGCACAGAAAGGCTGGTATATAAGGTTAAAAAAGGATTGTGCGTTTCTCAAAGCGATTATAGAGGGTTTAATGGACCGGTTGTGCCTATGCGTAGTTGGCCATGTTCAAGTTGAGGGTCAGATTTCTCACGACATATGTTAAGGGAAGGAGTTTGGTACAAAGATGTTTACTAAAAATGATTTGAAGAATACTTTATTATATTTGAAAAAATATTTAGAATAGCGATGAATTACGCGGCTGTTCCACATAACGTGTGCGTGGCGAAACGTTCACGCGAGCTCTGGCTCGATGAGGGTCAGAATGGGGATCAATTTGGGTTATTTGAATGGCCGAATATTCAGGTTTCCGAGTGTCATTCTGCAAGGGTTTCCGGATGCAGTTCGGTGGCAGATTTTATATTTGGCTAGATAATAGTAGATTTATAATCATGACATTATGTGAGTAATTTGGGTATTTGCTTTATTTTGTTTAATGTACGACAAAAATTTAGATTTTGCGTGCGAGGGTTTTCTGGCGGCGGCGGCGAGGAGGCAAATGCACCCCTGAGAGTATGCCTGAAAGAAAAAAGCGATGGCACAATGCTGCGAAAGACATTCAAGTTTGTGTAGGTTTTTAGAAATAGCGCTAACGTCAGCGCGCTCAAAAAAATAGCTATTTCCTAAAAGATAGTTCAGATTAAAAAAGCTAGATGTAGCAATAAAGAACGAAGCAATTGTTTTATATAAGAGTCGTAGAACATTGATTAGAGAACATCGTGGTATATCACAAAGAGCACCAATAAACACATTAGCTAAAAAAAAAAAATAAAAATAAAAATAAAAAATATTAAATAAAAAATAGTAATAGAAATTGATATAGACAAATATATTCTTATATTCTTATAAGATATATATATATAAGTAAATGGTTCGCGTTTTTTTTTTTTTTTTTTCATACAATTGCATTTCTTTATTTGTTTTCTATAAATAAAAAATAAAATAAGGTTTAACTAATATATATTTAAGCAATTATAATCATTTTGGAAATGTAAACACCACTAAATTTGTTGAAATGAAAATATGATGATTCTCCAATACTTTAATTAACAAAAAGAAAAAAAAAAGTGTTATGGTAGATAGAATATATATATATATAATATATATATATATATATATAATATATTATATATATATATATATATATTATTATTATATTATATATATATATATATATATATATATATTATATATAATATATATATATTATATTAGAGGGTGGTACGGAATGGTGATTATTTTACACCATCCGCTGGATGCGATGCGGTATAGGAATGTGAAAAGGGAAACTCAGCAAATGCGGAAACGTTGATGAGGTGGGGAGTTTTGGTAAGTTATTTAGAGTCGTGTAGCCACAGGGTTACTTGTCATATTTGTGGTTTTGTGGTGGTGTTGTGCGATATTTATAGTGTAGGGTAAGGGTAGATTATATATAGTTATATTGTATCTATGAGGTAGCGTATATATATATAAGTATGACGTTATTTTAGTTGAGTATGTTAGATTTATTATAGTGTTATATTATATGATATATATAACTGTTTTTGTTACCAGATTAGCGGGGGAGGGCGGTGAGGCCCAATCTTTTTGCTACCCCAACCATATCTCTTGCCGCAGCCTTCAGCCGATTTTATGGAAAAGGTTATGTAATCTATATAATACTGAAATCTTTATTTCTCAGAATTATGTCTTCAAAAACTAAGGCAGCGTTCTGAAGCCCTTTCAGAGGGAGGAGGTTCTTTCTGTCAGTTCTGTCGTATATGAATGAGACTGACCACTGAAAAGGCGTTCATCTAGCATGTGTATACGTGTGGTTGATATGGGCTGGCTAAATATTCCTAGTACTGGAGTTCTGGCTAAGGTTGTGGCAAAGAGTCTCTTACAGATGTATCGACGCCATGCAATCCAATGGATCTTTTAATCCGGATCAAGCGTGTTTGCGCATTATCTTAGTTAATTTCTTCGGATCAATGGGAGTAGTGATATTTCTTTGTGACAGCCTTGGTGAAGACATCGGTCGTGCTGATGTATTATGCGGTCATAAGTAGGAATCTTTTGCATGTGGATTTAATCAATGGTTTTGCCGTTAAGCAGAGTTTTTATTTGTGGGACTGCTCTGGTAATCCTTTCCTTTTTATTGTGGCTGTGGTTGTATATCTCTTTAGCAGGCATTCATCACATAGCATCCTAAAATTAAATTTATATACACTGTTATATATCCTAGTATGTTTTGTGGTGTTCAACGAATTTACGTTGGGGTTATTCTAGGTGTAGTTCAGAAAAGTGCTTAGTTGCGCTCGTATTGCGTAATCGGTCTAGAACTGAATCTATCATCTATTTCCATCTCTTCCAGCGATGGGTGTTTTTCGGTGTCATCTTTTGAAAAGTTCCGTTAACTGTTTGGGTAGAGTAGCGAGTATTGTGAGAGCAGCTGGTTCATCGGTTGTGCAATCTAATAGGATGCCCGTTCTGTGACACAACAAGTATTTTTCTTGAGCATAATAAGTTAATTTCCTCTATCAAACGGGTTTAAAAAGGGGTGGAGTAAGCAATTATCAAAGAAAATGGCATTGAATGTCTTGGTCATCATTGTTCAGTGATGTTTAAAAGATCTATGTAAAACAGCTTCGTTTATTTCTTTTCCCTATGTGTTCTCTTAAGCATGATATAAGCATAAACATAGTAATTTAATATTTCAAACGGAGTCTGGAACATCTTATTACAGAAAGTTTGGGAACATTTAGTCTCATAATTCATAAATGGAATGCTATCCGCTATTGCTGTCGCATTATCGTCAAAAAAATTGAATTTTCATGCGTGAGGCGAATTGCGGAGTGCGAAAGAGAGGAAAATGATGCCGGATGTGGTATGCGGATATCCGCATACACCTCTAAATATAATATGTTAGTATATTTATTAATATATTATATATATATAGATATATAGTTATATATGGTATTGTTAAGAGTATATATTATATTTATATATTATATGGTACATTTGAGGTTCATCATATTGATATATTATATTACGTATATATATAATATTTATATATATATAATATATATATATATATATATATATATATATATTATTATATATATATGATATTATATATATTACTGATTATAAATTATAGTTAATATATATTAATATATTATAATTTATGCCTGGAATTCAATGATAAGTTTCTAATTGGTAATATTGTTGATTAATCTCGACCTTTGCAGAGATGCAAAATGTTCTGAAAAGCTAAAAATTATTTTCATCTAAAAAAATTCAATTCATATAAATTTCCAAATAGACTGATCTTTTTTTATGAAAGAAAAAAAAGTACCAAATTTATAATGGACAAAATTCATCAGCTCTTTAAAAGCCCGAACTATATCTATTTGTGTAGTACGGGTTGAAGCATGAATTACAATATACGAATTAGGTTAGCATATATTCTTAGATAGTCATTCTTAGTACGCGTATATACTCTTGTTAGTGTGTGACTAAGTTCATTCTAAATACGCGAACTCTTTGTAGCGTGTACTAAGTTCATTCTTAAAGCACGCGTTACTCTTGTAGTGTGTTACTAATTCATTCTTAAATACGCGTACTCGTGAAGTGTGTACTAAGTTCATTCTTAAATATATTTGGGACAATTATATATATAAACAACATTAGTGAAACGCATTACGAGCTCAGTGGTGTCCTTTAAAAAGGAAAAAACTTCCAATAGTGTGTTAACGGATTTCTTAAAAACAATATTAATATTAAAAGAAGTTTAAATATAGTTCGTGAGCTCTAATCAGTATATGCTCGTATTATTTTCTATTAAAATAACACGCAGATTGGAAGAAACAAGAGAAAGGAAAGAGAAAACTTGTAAAAGTCGGACTTTTGGGTGGAAGCACAAGCCACAGGTACTAAACTGGGTGAGAAATTATATGTGGAAACAAGGGTATGTTCTTTAGGAGTGGCTTTATAAATACTGATGGATTATACAGGTAGTGGTAGTTATGCGGATAAATGTGCTCTTTTATTAAATCCCATCATTTAAGTGAGAAAGATAAGTTTATAATGTATATCGGGTGGGTCAGAAAAGCTCTATTAATTATTCTTAAAGTTTTATGAAGTTGCAAGTAAAAGTAAATACGTATTTAAAGACTTTAGATAAATTCATACATAGTGTCCTTGGATAAAGGGTTTTCTTCCTGTTAAAACCCATGTGTATACCGGCAGTCACATCTATTAATTAAAGTGTTACTATTTCGTTCTAAGTAAGTGTACTGCGTGAAGTGTTTACTATAGGTTCATTCTTAAGAAGTGTACTCGGTGAAGTGTGTACTTACTCAGTTCTTAAATACGTGTACTTTCGTGAAGTATGTACTAATTTCTTATTAATAAGGTTGCGAGATACGTTTGCTAAGACATGCTTGATGAAAAGAAGCCCTTAAAATGAAAGTGTTATTTTCTATTTATATATTATATATATGTCAACCTTGAATTTAAAATTGAGCTGTAAGGTTATTTTGCTTTTACATTTATATTTATTATTATTATTCATTATTTGAGGTTTTATTTATATTATTATATTTATTTTATTTTATGTTTGGATGTTATTATTTTTTATTTTATTATTTTATCATTTATATTATTTATTCTATTATTATAGTGAATTATTATTATATTATATTGATTTATTTATAATTATTATTATTTTATTATTATTAGTTTAATTTATTATTATAATTATATATATTATTATTTCTTTTTTAAATATTGATTTAAACATATAAAACTTGTTTGGGAAAATAAGTTTCATTTAGCATCGTTTAATGACTTTGTTTTTACATCATAATTCTTTTAAAGGTTTAGAGTAAGTTGATATCTGAAAATAGATTGTTAATATTATGGTCGAGAGGAAGAATGTAATCAAACATATATAAATCTGATGTTGCCAGATGTATATGTTTCTGGCTGACAATTTATATGGATGTTCATTTGGCGTTTTAAGTTTGTTATTAAAATAACTCGGTGGACTGAATTACGAGATGGTTTCGACAGTGGGGGAAAGGTTATGGTCGGAAACAGTGCAAAAAATAAAATTTCCCGTTTCAGTGCTCTCGCGCAGGTTCTTTGGATTAGGATTAGGTAGGTTAAGCTGGTAGGGTCTAGGTTAGGTAAGGTATAGTGTTAGTTAGGTTAGGTTAGGTTTGTAGGTTTTAGGTTAGGTAGGTTAAGTTTTGTTGGAAAGGAGTTATATGTTTTAGTTTGTGTTTTATTATTTTGGTTAGGTTATGTTTGGTTTTATTTGGTTTGGAGATTCGTTAGAGTTAAACTTTCATAAATAACCAGAGATTTTTTTACCTTGTTTACTAAATCTCACCATTTGAACATGTCAATTATTTCAAAAATCTGGATTTTTTTAAAACTGAAAATACTCCTTTGTAAATTGTATAGATTGTGAAATATCGAAATGATTGTGTTATTATCCAATTCTAATTACGAAGTGTATTATCGTCCCCATAATAAAGTGTAGATACTACTCAAAATAATGTTCATAGTTTTTCCGGATTTTAGTAAATAAGTGGTTTTTATATTTTTGGTATATCGATATTAAAATTTGGTTTTAAGTGTAATTTTGTTATAATTGCTTGCAGAAAGGATGGCATTGTATATTGCTGTGATGTGAATGGCTATGTGGACCAGTTGAGCAATAAACCAGGGAGAGTGGCGTGCCTTGTTATATTAGTATTCGCTCATACGTTAGTCTGTCAAGGGCCAATGTTTACTCGAGGTTTATGGTGCATATTTTTTCATGTCTTGTGTCCTGTGAGGCATATGATCTTTACAGAATAAAAGGAAACGTATACGGATATTTTTATGAGTTCTATTGCTTTTTAACCTTAGTGAATTTAGTCAGAGAAATGCTAATCGATTCGCGTTAAAGGGTCACTAGACTATTAGTATGTATTTGCAAGTCAGGGATACACCAAAATTGTGCGCCTTCTACATTCGAAGCTATTTCAATAGACCGCCGATGCAGAAAAATATGCGTATGGTAATGCTGGTAACATATATTGGTGGCTCAAAGAACATGATTCAAGTCCGTGCGACAAAAAACGAGTAATTCACAATGCATCACTTGTTGAGTATCCGGTCAGTTTGTCTTCTTCCACCTTTTGCACATTTGAGAATTTTGGTTTGATGGTTATAGTTTGGTTGGAATATTTTGTATAAACCCATTCACAAACAAGGAGTGGGATGCTTGGCATTTGTTAAGGTGTAACAATTCGCATAATTAACGTGGTTCAAATAGATATAAAAAGGGTTTTATTGGCCCCAGTAATTACATTGCTAGTTCTTCCGAGGAATGGGAGAGTTCGAAAGCTCTAAATGTCGTTGATCAAATGAGATGGACAAAATATGCGGCCTGGCTTAGCAGTTTAAATTTCATGGGGTGCTGCGAGAGGTTCCTTGGGATATTTTTTATGAGAAGCTGAAAATCTATGAATATCTTGTACGATCACATGGGGTTATTGCCTCCTTCGTGAACATATAAGCGTGTCAATGATGTTCTGATTGTTTTTAAATTATTAAAACTACCGCTTTATGGACTCACATCTGGTTACTTCTTTCCCGCATACGATGGTCGCACATTAGTGTATATGAATCATGGATGAAAAGGTTTCACTCAGGACTTGTTTGTTGTAATTATCTCTGTGTTATTGAAAAGCAGTTTCAGTGGTTGCAGATGGAATGAAAGTATGCTTGCTGGAATTTTAATTATTTTTGTGGTCTGGTCTTTATCAGGGGGACACTTCACCCTAATTAGAGTGTGCGGCTTAATTTCAAGAGGAAACAGACCCAAGTACAATAATCATTTTTTATGGTGTTGGTGCTTTTCTTATAATAATCATAGACACGGTATACTCAATTGCTAATTGCAGCCAATATGTATAAATATGAGGGAGTGTGTTTACATATAAAAAAAATAAAAAAAAAAAATAAATATGATAAAAATCGGTAAGTGATGGAGCTTTTTGGTTTTCATGATGAATATTAACAAGATTACCTTTTGTTTATACAGAATCACATTTTCATGTAAAGGCAAAAATAAGAGAAAATAAAATTGGTTGGGTGTTGTGCAATGTTGATCGGGAAAGTTTGAACAGTTTTTCAGAGCTAGTATGGATATTGGGTTAAGTCCCTTTAATTATTGAGTTGCATTTGAGATTTCAAAATTAGCTGTACATTCATTCTAAATTAAAATATATGCGAGATTACATCACGATGAGAAGAGTCAATGGTGGATGGCAGCTTTGAGAAAGCTGTCTTTATCGTAGGATTAGCTTTGTAAGCCATTTGATAGATGCCTTCCATAATAGGGACAACGTCCTCTGCACAAATTTACAGCTGCGGAACTATGAGAAACTTTCATTGCCAGTGCGGAATTTTCCTCACCATGGCATGAGGGGTCCATAGAAGGACGGTCAGGTTTGAAGCACTCTTAGAATCTGGAAATCTGTATAGTAAATGTAAAGAAAGAAAATCTTAAACAGGGCTAAAAGAATGACATTTCAGCAGTAAATATGGGAAACAAAATAATGAATAGAAACAAACAAAGTTCATGAGATAACCACACATATGAAAGATCGATATCTATCATCAGCAATATATCATATAAAAACCATATTTAGCACTAGTAAAATATGTATGTAACAAAATAAAAATATTTAGTAGACAACCATAAAATCTCAGTCTATTTGCGCATAGTAAAACATTTTACCACTGGTATCTGCAAACTATGCTCTACTTAACACTATAATACAAGCAAATTATCGATGAAGAAATGCTCTAAAAGAAAATATAAAGAAATTCTAATAGATTAAAAGCAATGTTAATTAAGTAGGTAATTTTTTTCAGTACAATACACAGGTATTGCAAAATGTAACTCGATCAAGAAAATACCATCCGCACTGTTAATGCGTCCAAAATTTCCAATAATGAATAAAATTTGTAAGTAATAACCTTGTAATTACAAAAATTATTCAAGTAATGTAGGAATTTAGGTTAGCAGTGAAAATTTTAATCTAAAGCTGGAAATTTTTTTTTAAATTAGATAATAATTACACCATAAAAGGATAAAAATTTGATTTGATAACGACATTTTCCTAAATTACCTTTGAATAAACTCCAAAACTTATCTAGCTTCTTCTGGATATTCAATATTAAAGACATAAAACAGCAAAATGAATTCGAAAAGCAAACCAAAAATCTTCAATGCGGTCAACCTTGACTTGCTTGTCGACTGAAAACATACATCTTTGCATGTGTGATTAGAAGTTCCTGAAAAAGAAATATTAACATGAGTAAAAAGATTACATAAAATAAAACAGAAATATTTAGAAAGCACATTTAATTCGAAGAAACATTCACAATACAATTGTTATAGTTTCAAAGATACATATGAAAAGTAAATGCAGAAGACACATTTAAATCCTTGGTGGATGTAAAGGGACTAAGACTTGACTGCACTAGGGTTTTGCATGAGGGTATGCTATTGCCTGTGTTTTTTGTAGAGTATAAGTAATTGAAAAATGGTCTTGGAATGAAGAGGTATTGTATTTATCTTAGTTACAAAGTGGTCAGATGGATAATTCTTATGGGTCGTGGTGTAGGTGTGAGATAGAAGGATTGATTAAAATGAGGAATGAATCGCTATTAGTGATTGTTTGTGGGCTGTGATGAAATCAGGAGGTAAAATGGGAGATAATTTTGACGATGTTGAGTAATTATTTTAGGATTTTTTCCCTTTCATTGAAAACTCTCTTTGTCGTGGAATTAATTTATGTTAATATTTGCGGGTTATTGTATTTTAAGCGGATGTATAGTAGTGTGTTGTCAATCGACCGGCTAGAAGACCGAGGAAAATGTGGATTAAGTCAGTAAAGGGATGCCTGAAAGAGAAGAATGTGTGAGTTTGGCAGAGGCGAGAAGAAAGATGCATAATAGGAGTCAATGGGGGGTTTTGTGAGGGGTATGTTGCGTGGTGCTTTGCCCAGGGTGATGAACACCTACATTGACGTAGGTTGTTTGAGATACCACAGTGAGGTCCGTCGCATCCTCGTGAAACCTCTAGGCGATTTCTGGTCTGCGACGATTTCACTTTTTAGTTAGGGTATTGTGTTTAAGTGGTATTGTGAGAAATGAGGGGGCTGGTTTCTTTCTGATTTTGCGGTGACGTTGTTTTCTCTGCTATTTTCGGTTCCGGTTGTATGTACGCTACACACCTCATCCGACTTGATAGGTTATATCGTCTATAAGATAGTGTTTGTTTTGTCTTTTTTTTTGTTTTTGAGTGATACTCTCTAGTTGTTTGAAGAGGTGTTGTAGGCGGATTGGGTCTCGAAGAATCTGCTTTATCTCTGTAATTGTGGAGTGGTCCTCATATTAAACTTTAATAGGAGGGTGATCCCCAACCAGCTCAGACTAAGGTGTGTGTGTAATATATGGTTTGTACAGGCGGTAGTTTTCTTTAACTTATGGTGAGTTATTCTTTAATTTTAATTTGCACAGTTATTATTATTATTATTATTATGATTAATTATATGTATTTTGTATAGATTATATTATTATTATTATATTAAGATATTATTTATTCATTATTATATATTATTATATTAAATTATTTGGATATAGTTATTATTGAGGTTTGGATTGATATAGTTGTTGTTATTAGTGATTTATTATTATTATTATATTATTATTCATTTATTATTGGATGTATTATTATTTATTGTATTATATTAGATATATTGATTATTAAGTGTCTTTGTGAATCCTAAATGGGATTGAGAACAATTATTATTGAGTTATTTTGAGATTTAATTCTTGTGAGAATTAGTAGTTGTATTTTATTAATTAATATTATTGTTTTATATTTATTATTTTATTTTTATATATATTATTGTCATAGATAAGTTGAGATTTTATTCCAGATATTACCTTAATTAGATTTTATAGACTTCTTGATTGATTCTGTCATTAAAATTTATAATGTTGCTTTTTCTCTTCTCTCTCTCTATATTTTTCTATTTTATTTTTATTATATATTATATTTTATTTTTTAGTATTATATTTTATATTAATTATATTATAGAAAAATGTTTTAATATTCTTTTTGAAACATTTTTACTGTATATATTATATTATTATATTATTATTATTTTATGGATGTGCAATTATTTATTTTTCTTGTTAGTTTCTACAATCATCTCTTGTGTGACTTATTTGGTTGTTGATTTGATTTTTGTAGGATTATGTCGACGAACAACTTTGAGGTACAGCGCATCTATTATTGTGTTTTAGGTATTGAATATATTTTAGCTATTTTATTTTAGCGATTTCTAGTTATTAAGTTATTTTAGCTATTAAGCTATTTTAGCCATTTCTAGCAAATTTTCCATTTAAGCTATTAAACTATTTTAGTTATTTACGACCATATGCTTATATCCTTTATATATATATATATTAGTATGTTTTATTATACTGTTGTGATATATAGATAGGAAATATTTAGTAATTAGGTGGTATAGTTAATTTTATATATATTATGTATGAAATAGTACTATTATATTATTATTTATATATAATCAGTGAGTAGTTATATTTATATCTATAAAGTAATATATATATATATTATATTATATATATTATTATATATATATATATATTAATGAGTATATATATTAATAATAATAGTAGTATATTTTATATAATATATATGATTAATTAATATGATATATATACTATATTATATTTTTTTATATTATATATGAGTTAATATGCTAGTTGATTATGTAGTTATATATTATGTGTAGATGAGTGGCTATATATATATATACAAATATATATAATTATTAGTATAGATTTATATAAATGATAAGTATATATTATATGGTGAGGATAATTTTGTTTAACAATAGGAAGTGTATGATTATTAATATATATAATGTAATTGAGATAGTTGTTGGGGTTTATATATATATATAGTAATAATATATATACATATATAGATAATATTTGAGTGTATGTTATTATTATTTATATTAGTTATATATATTTATATATATATATTATTATTATTATATAGTATTTTTATATATATTAATATATTATAGTATATAATATTATTAATATATTATATTATATATTATAATATTTATATATTATATATTATATAATTGAAATTTGTACCACTCTAAGAATTTTGACCGGTGATCTGAGTCCCCCCCACTGATAGTATATTATTATATTATATTTATATTATATTATTATATAGATTATATTATATATATATTAGTTTACTATATAATATATATTTATATATTAATAGATATATATATATTATTAATATATATATGATCTGAGGTTGCTCCAAGGGAACCGTTTAATTTGAGAATATATATAAATTAGGTATGGACAGCAAAGAAGGAATAAGAATCATAGATATTTATTTTACAAAAAATTTCTATTTTGTCGACGTTTCTGAGTTCTTGCAGGTACTCATCTTAGGATGCTGTATCGTAATACATATGAATATAATAGAGGAATGTTGACAAAAGGATAATATAAATGATGATAATTAAAGGTTAGATGGTTATAATTCTTGAACTCTAAAGTAAATATCAATTTAAGAATTAGTAACATAAACAAAATAAAGAATATTTTAGTAAAATAAAATTAAAATAAAATAAAAATAAAATATAAAAATAAAAATTAAAGATGAAGTAAAGCAATAGAATGATATTATTCTATATGTATCGTCAACTATGCTCCTGAGAGATGAGTCTTGCAATATGCACTCGAACAACGTGCGAGTGATGAAATTGGTGGATGATCTTTATAAAATTTATAGAGTTCCCGTGATTTCTTGCTCCTTTACTTGGGAGTTGGGGAGTTCTGTAAAAATATTGCTGGGGTAATTGCAATTATAGGTGAGTAATATTATTGTAGAATATAATTATATATATATTAATATAATATAATATAGATGTATATATATATAGTAGTATTATTATATTATAAGTTATATATTATTATATAATATAATAATAATATATATATATAGTATATATAGAGGAGTAGTCAAAAATACAAAGCAGACGATACATATTACACAATACCATCTTCGAAGTGCCTTCCTTGGGTTGTCACACACCTGCTCGATAAAGATGGCTATAAGCTCGAGTCTTTGTTACCTCTTTCAACGCACGCGTCGTGGCATTTTGAATTTCTTCTGCTGACTGAATCGTCCACTTTTAACAGATTACTTCATTGCAATGGAAAAAGTTAGAAGTCATGCTGAGGACAAATCTGGTGAATAAGGAGTTGAGGGAAAGTCACGGAAGGTTACGTGGCATTTCGTCAGATATTCAGCTGACCAGCCCTGGCACGATGCCCAGCATTGGTATTATAGTGCAAAACCCAATTTTTTGTTCCAAAAGTTCAGGACGTTCGTCGGATGGACGTTACGAAGACGACGGAGATATGAACAGAGGCGTACATATGCTTTGTAACATGTCGTACCCTGAGGTATGGAGAGTTCGAAAGCGCACAGAGACCTATAATGTCCAAAGAAGACCTACATAGCATAACTTTTCCCTTTCGAAGCGATCTTCTCTATTGGTTAATGTAACCAATTGTTTTCTTAGACTTTAGAAATATCCTTGCAGCATGTAGAGAATGACAGGAGAGAAACATTCGTGTAACAGATAGCTTCCTAAAGGATCTGATGAGTTCATCAACATTCCCAAAATGCAAACTATCGTAAGTTCCCAGAAATTTTTAGTGTAACATAACCCTGATATATCCTGTCTTCATTTCTCTCAGCCACAAATAATTGATGTTATAGTAATCCAGTCTCGCCTCAGAGCCAAGAATAAAGAAGTAAGCATTATAGGTTGTTATTTTAGAGTCTACCAGGACGTGATATAACAAATGTAAACAATTACTAACCAGACCGTAGCACATACGCACCCTTTAACCATAAAGATGTCCCGTGTAAAACTTCACAAAATGAATTTAATAGCACTCTCAAACACATCTTTGCAAAGAATACACGCACTATACAATTCACGAAAGCATAAACATGACCCCACTTGTCTACAGTTTTACGGAAATCCTCGAATAACTGCATAACAGAATATTCCCCGTGCGCCAAATATATGCAAATACAACACAACGATCGCACTACCTACAAACTTTCAAAATGGATTCCGACAACAAACACTAATCGAGTAAGTGATCTCAACTGCACACATCACCGCACATCAAATACAGATCCTTTAGTGTGCACAAAAGGCTCAAGAACATCAACCCACATCATTTCAATTTGGTTAGCTTCGATCGCGAAGTATCACTGTTCACTTCTGTAGCCGTCCTTTTGCCCTACTGATTTCTCCTCACTGGACCGTGCCTATAATGTGGCAATGACCACTACCTCATACTCATCTTTCGCATCTGCTCTCAACTTGTTAATTAATTACTTGTGTAGAACACAGATTCTCCCACTACAACACTAAATACTATTTAAATCAAAAAACAATGGCTCTAGTATGGGGAGACTCGTCCCTCTCCCCCCATATCGAGCTAATTTGTTCATGGGAGTGTTTAGATAGGAAAGATATATCGACTCTGTTCATCCGTCTGTGGCGGAATAAATCTTCAACTGCTTACAGATGATGTGGAATGCCACTGGATTCGCTGTGCACGCCGCCAATCACATTCAGTATCCGGACACAAAATTATACCATCAGACAGGTTTCATCAATTCCTCCTCCACAATAACAAATCTACAATTCCAAAGGAGACTAGTTTCCAAAAATTAGGCAAATCTCTTCCCTTCCTAGATACTTTAATAGATTGAGTTGGAAATTGTTTGAGTTTTTCAAAATATACAGGAAACACCGAAATGCATCCCATAAGCCCAATTACATCCGAGTTGAGTATTCATTAAAATATTACCCAAAAATGAACAATCGTAACAAAAATGTGATATGCACTCCTCTCACCCGTTTATACTAAAGAGCACCTGCCTGCATATGATAATCCCCCTCAAACTTTACGAAAAAGAAATAAACAAAATTTCTTATTTTATCTACTTTCAAAATTAGGAAAAATGCCGTTCACAATTATTTCAAAGGCCCTTATGAATAAAAGTGCAAAAATAAACATATTATCACGGCAAGCAATCTTAGGTCAAGACAGATCAATGCACTTACGCCCGCTGTCGCCCTAAACCCACTTCGAATAACGTGTGAAGCAAAGAATACGCAAAAACAAGTCATATCACCGGACCGTTTCGCGCGCACAACCTTCCGGGGATAGAAAGAAGACGTGGCTGCGCATCAAATACCACTGATTCACCATTAAAAAGTATAGTAACCAGCCAATAAATTTAAATTAGATGGCCCAACAACCACATGTGGCATCTATAACAATACCGTGGCGATAATGCCCAAATAAAGTTGTATATTAGGGAAACGCATATATTTCAAAGAGGACGCAGATGCACGACCAACATAAACATGACCCTGATATACGACAATCCAAAATTGCACCGCGTTTTGCGGCTGACCAGCCATAGAAGAGGACTCAATCATAAATAACATAGAAAAGATAGCAGACCCATCATGTACGCATCAGATAATAACAAGAGAAAATATATAATATATTAGGCATAAAAAACAGCTTTCTAATATTAGCTCATTATAAAATAAACAGGTGAAATAAACTATAGTGAAACACAAAAAAAAAAAAAAAACATTTAATCATGACAAACACAAAATTCTACAAAAAAAAATCCTGCAAAAAAATAAAAGAAACTGAAACTCAGTCACATTAACAGTAAGCAGCTCCAGTTCTTCTCTCATCAACGTAGAAGTACTTTTAATTAATTTCAAAAAGCCTCACGTGTGAAGGAGCCATGCGTAATATGCTTGCGAATATGGGTAGTAGTGGAGCGGAGATACTTCTGGTAGTAATAAAATTTTTATAATTGTTTGAATTATTAATGCATTAAAGTTTTATTTTATTAGATTATGTTGTTTTATTATTGAATAAAGGGCATCCGCCATATAAATATCAAGATAAAATAGAGTATGAGAATGCTATATATGGTGCTTGAAGATATGCGTATTATATATTGAGTCTCCAGTATATTATATAATAGGTTTATTAGTGTGTGATACTCTATTATATGATAATTTTATTTTTCCTATAGTATATAGTATATATCTCTTACTATGATTAATATTTGGTTATATTATTATATAGTGAGCTCATTATATATATATGAGTATATGTCCTTGTGGGTCACGTATAGTGATATGGGACGCTGAGTGCGATGTATTATAGTATATATATATGTATATATGGGGGTAGAAGATTTCATTTGGGGCAAAAGTTGAGTGAAAGTATTGTACGCGGGAATATTTATTTAGTTATGTTGTGGTTTATTAGTGGGTTAGATATATACTCACCTATGAGATAAAGGTAGTGTAGTATAGTATATTATAATATGTAATCTATAATAATAATAATTATATATATTATTTATATATATCATTATACGAGTAATAATGACGGTAGTTACTATGTATATTATATGTTGGATATATAGTGTACTAACTTTCGTTCAAAAAATGCACCACTAGTGGTAATGTCACTGGCTGGTTATACGAAGGCTCGCTTATAGCCCATTGAATACCCACACTCTAGACAACAGACGACAGCATCCATGTTAACTATGTAACTCCGCCGCCAGAGAATTCTTGCTGCAGTATTGGGGCCGTCACGCGATAAAAGCTTTAGAAAACAAAACCACGAACTAGTCTGGGAGACGGTGCGGGCGGATGGTAGGGTTGTCGGAGGAGAATTAATCGAGCGAGGGATCATTCACGTACGAAGCAGCGACTCGATAGAACCATGGAGAAGAATAGTGCGTCAAACTGTCAAGTGATCGAGGTGAGTGCAGATTATACTATAAACACCACTGCTGTAAGGACACGTGTATCGGGCACTTTAGGTCGACGTTTTGTTGTAAACACACACAGTACTGATATGCCGAGGTTGTTCAAGCTGTATCAGGAAACCCTGACACATGAGGTCTTTACTGCGGCGAGGAAATAAGTGGGGCCCAGGCATCGACACCGATGGAAGATCTCTCGTTATTATCGTCTGCGTTTGTATTACGAGGCGGCCACACTTAACGGCACGACATCTGCAGATTATCAGCGGGGTGGAGTTAATCTGCAGCCTGGTTTAAGTTGAGCAATACAGTGGCGTCGACAGCTGTTGGCGAACATAATTACCGGCCCCGGGAGGCCGTGAGCCAAGGTAGGATCCATGCCGAACCACCACGACATCGACAGATCGGCGACTGTGGCATTTGCCGAGAACAATTCATTGGACGGTCGACGATTTGGGCAAAGGTGCTCTTTACGACGAGTACGAGATAAACTCTGGACGCCTCTGGACAGTTGTGCTAGAGTGGTATATCCGACTGAACCAATAATGTCAGTGCCATAGAACCCCTACATCGGTGACCTAACTTTCGGATCACTTATGCAAGGGACATGCAAGACCACCACACAGCGCCCAATATGGGTGAACGACTACCTTATCACGGTTCAAAGTTCAAATTAGGGCGTTGGAGTGGCCAGCATATAGCTCTGGGACTCAACCTCAATCGAGAGGTCCATATTTGTGGGATATCTCTGAAACGTCGGATGGCGGGACTGCGTACTATATATCCCCCTCCACGACCTCCCGGACCTGCGACAGGCACTGCATTTGGAGCGTATTGGCGATCAAAATCACTGTCCAGGAAATTCACCCACTCATCGAGAGCATGCCAGGAGGGTGTCAGGCAGATGATGTCAGGCAGTTATCCGTGCCAGAGGTCATACACGTATTGAGACAGACCCAACACCCCCTGCGGCCTTGGCTCGTACGTACCAACTTTATTGTGGTTATACAGCGCCGAAACTCGGAATCCTACTGCCAGACCCTTTGGCGCACCTTGGCCTCACATCTATCAACTACTGGTGTCTGGTGAGGAAGCTCCAACCTAATGTTGATTGTCATTGTGCAATTTATAAGTGTCTGGTTCGCATTCTTCAACGCTTTCTACCCTTGTTTGCTACAGTTAATTTATTTTAAGAATGTTCGGGGGTATGTATGATTATAGTGATTAGGTTAGGTAGTAAGCAAAATATACTATGTGGGATATATATATTATATAGTATATGTCTACATATTATATATATAATAATATATATATTATATAAGTTGATATTATTATAGTAATGATATGTATATAATATATTATATATAATATGTATTTTGTGTGTGTTGGGTGTGTTGATGTTGTATTCGTACTTGTTTCTGTGTGTGTAAGCAGGATTTACTTAGGGGCTTCGGCCTAGGTTGAGTCTAGATTTTTATGTCCTTGTTCTCACCTTGTTATCATATAGATTTCGGGTGGGTTGTGAGTTAAACTCCAAATTGTTGTGCGCTTTAATTCAAAGGCTCACATTAAACATTGTGTTGATCCACTTAGAATGAATAAAGTTATTTTCGGTAATAAAATAAATGAAATAACAAGTCTATAATTACACAGTTGTAATTAAAAAAAATTTAGTGTGTCACGGAGTCCAGTAAAAAAAAAATACCTATTGAGAAACGAAAGGTAATTTGTTCTCGTGGGGTTGGGCGGAGTGGCGAGTCAGCTGAGAGTGGGAAACTAAATAGTTAAATCGTAAATTAGCTTAGACCTTGGATTTCAGCGGTTTGTAATTACATTTGTTCCAACGTGTGGATCTATAAGATTCATCATAAAATAGTCCATTTAAGCCTGTCTCGTTTCATTGTGTTTTCTAGCCAAAGTTCTGTTTACTTTAGGCAGAGTGTCTGAAGACCTTTAAAAATGGCAGTTGTGATTATCACGGTAAGCATCAGTAGCAAACTAAGTAAGACAGGATTTTTGATCCCTTGTGAGGGAAAAAAAGGGGCGGCTTTTTTAATGGTTTTCATTAAGTTCCAGTCTCTTTCAACTTTTGGTTTAGTCCAGTGTTTTATTTATTCGGGCCTTATATGGTATACCATAAGTCGTATAGGTTTACAGTATGAAAATTTTGATATCAAGATCATAAAGAGGAACTCTGAAAATCAAAATGTTACTTTTCTCACGCAAACTGGCCACGGACATCCATAAACATAAGAACGGATGACAAATGAAAATTAGATGAAAGGAGGCTGGCTCGTTATTTTCTGAAAGAGATGAAAGTGAGTCAAGATAATACACAAGTACAGAACACTTCCAATATCAGCAGAAGCTTCAGCAGGATGATTTAATTTATGTTTGGATTGTATCTTCTTGTGTAGGTGGTTTGCGAATCCCCTACTAGAAACTCAGCAGTAGAAAATTAGCAGTGATAACAGCAGATACATCAAATTAATATTAGTTGAGATCAGCAGTTTTTGCATGGGTCGGCTTGAGCAAAAGCGTTTCAATAATTCTTTGACATGTGATCAGACCACTGCATAGGATCAATTATTTTGTGGGTTGGTGTAATAATTTTAGACACTGCGTGTACAAACACTTAAAAGGCTTTTATTTGTGCTATTACGAAGTGTAATGAATGAATAGGTTAGGTATCTGTTGCTGAAGTAGATATATATTTATGAAAGAGCTGAGTTTTCTCTTGTTTGATTGTTTGCCTCTTTTGTACAGTCTCTAGAGCTTTCAACGATTGTTAGTCACCTCCTTATTTTGATATGGGAGTGCCTTGTATTCGTTGTTTGTTTTCTGGCTCGCTTAACTAATGGGTGTGGTAATTCTCATTACACTCCCGGCTCCCCGTGGGGCCATAGACTCCCCTCCACTGAAATGTGTGGGGTTTTAATTGCTCGTACTCAGGAATTCTTCGTCGCGAAACTGCAAATTCTAAACAATTTAGCGAGGAAACCAGTTGTTGAATTTATAGCAGATAAAAAAAGAACCCGCCAATTTTCTAACAAGCTGCGATAATAAAATTTTTTGCTAGTTATGTTTTGTATTTGCTTGTCTTGTGTGGGTTACTGTGCAGAATATCGGAGAACGAATAAGTGCTGGTATGTGTGCAAGCCGAGGTGTGGAAAAAGGTTATGGAGGGTGAGAACCCAGAAGCGGCCGCCGCGCGGGTGTAGCCCGGCCCCTTCGGCGTCTGGAGGTCTGCCGGGCAGGAGAGAAGGATAGACGCGCGGCGGGGGGCGCGAAGGAGTGTGGCCGCCGGGCCGCATGTAAGCCCGGCCCAGGACCCAGGTATGGGTTAGAGAGGCCCCATAGCACCCGCACTAGTGAGACGCCCCGAAAATAATAGTTTGAGTTCGGCTGGGGCACCAAAAAGTTACGGGCAAGTTGGAGATATATTTCTTCTTCAGGGTTGACATCGCCCAAGGAAAAGTTCGTTCCTTTAGTTGTTGCAATAGTATTTTGGGATTTCCGAGAAAAGTTGTCTAGGGCCATTATAAACCAAATAAAGCCGATGGGATTACACAGTGGAAAGATAGAATCCTCTATATTATATTTCCTGCCAGATGTTCTTGGTGAACTTCATGTTCTTTTTCCTGCCATTGCTGCGGCAGCCGTCATACGCCCTACCAACGTAATTAGAAGCTCGGATCCAAACCCTCTTTGTTCTAAAAACAAATCCAAAACTATTGTTCTGGCAATGCTTTTACCATCCATCCCTTCCCAAGAATGGCTTCAAACCCCAGAAATTCTTCTCGAACAGTCACTTGTGTGCAAGATAATTGTTCAGAGTTGGCCTAAAACAAATTCCGCCATTTCATACGCGCAAGAGTTAAGTAGACAGGCAAAATCTTTTTTTGCCATCTCCTCGACCAATCATGTTATTTTATGAGGTAATTCCACCAAATTGATAAGTTCGATTATTTGAATCCATCGGAGACGTCCAGACGGCATTCTTCTGTACCTTGTAATATGTGTCTTTCAATTCCACAATCACCGATGTACGTTCTATAATTTCATATCGAAGTTATTAATCAAGTCTGTTCAAAATTTCACTCAGTGGCAGGCAGGGTTGCTGAGTCGGAGTCGGCAGTCGGAGAGACGTTCGGAAGGTCGGGTAGTCGTAGTATGTGGAAGGGGGAGTCGGAGATCAGGAGTCGGAGTCGGTAATTTTGAGAAGGGTGGAGTCGGAGTTCACGGAGGCGGTTAATTTCAAGAGGTCGGAAGTCGGTTAGTGCGGAGTTAGGAGTCGGTAACTTTCAAGATAGAGTTGAGTCGGAAAATTTTAAACTGTCAAAGTTATAAATTGTGACTCTGTGAATGACTTCAAACACTTCATGCAAGTTTATTGACTTTCGGCTTCCTACAGTTTACATATAATTTTCAATGCAAAACTTCGAAGATTTTTAAGCAGCACCTTAGCACCTTATTGGATTATATTCTAATAAAATTTCAAACTTCAATACCCTTTTATACCATCCTATCATGGAGAAGATTACTGAAGCGAAGTAAAAGACTCCAGCGCTGTCCCTCGGTTAAACTCCCTAAATACCTTGGTTTGTTTTTTTTGATTTTCTCCGCTCTCCTTCTAAACCATTTATTAGCAATAATCGCGAGTTTTGCCAACCGCCGCCTTCTCGCTCCCAATTATCTTCAATAAATTTTCCTGATTGTCTTCTTCCTCCAAAGAAGACCTGGTATCGATAGAGAAATTGCTCTCATTGACAATGATATGTATACTAGCTGTTGTTTATATTTGATCCAATCTACAGGGAGCAAGTGTCTTGATTTGTGGTTAAACACCAACAATTCCTAAACCATGTGCCACGTTTGCATTGGGCAATTTGTATTAAAGGTTTTTGCGTAAAGAGAAGTTCAAGAGAATAAGTATAGATACATCTAATTATCATATTTTGTAGTGGATGAATCTACAACTACTCGTACTACCTTTCTCAAGTCATTCTTCAGAATAGTTCATGAATAGTATAGGTATGTAAATTGGCTTCTAGATATTGAGAGAGCTTAGTCGAAAGCGTGATTGGTTTCAGAAAAAGAGTTCTAAATCCCTCCTAATCCTTGTACACAATATTCCATAACTTTAAATAGAAAAGTTTTTTGGGATTGAAGAAGTTAAAAAGCTAAATGTAACCTGTCTGATACTGTAGTTTTGTGCTGGCAAGAAGCTGGAAATGCTGTTACTGCTCTACCTCCAATGTGCAAGTTACGTGGAACTCTTTTTCTGGCCTTCGCTTATTATATAAAATCAGACAAAGCAGGCTTAAATGAAGGAGAACCTGGCATATGCTATTCTATCGTTTAAGACTTAATATCATTCAATGAGTAGATGGATGATATTCGTTATAAATTTTAATTTAATACAGTAATGTAGTTTAGTTTTATATTATTTTGTATATTTGATAAATATATTAGATTATATATATATATATGTATAATAATTATATTATTATTATATATATATATATAATTTCTAACCCCTTACTTTATACTATTATTTTGAATTTTATATATATGCCATTTTATAATTTGTAACTATAATATCTAAAATATTATAATATTATATTATTATAATCCGTAGAAAATTCTGGACCCACCCACTACAGGTAACATGAAAATTTTGAGCTGGGATAAGCCTCTCTGGATTTACAAGTATAGAATAATCATAACGGATAATGTTTTAACCATAAGGCAAATTTAAAAAATAAAAAGTTTTTATTAAAGAAATGAGAAACATATAATTTTTGTAGTTGGTGATTTCTTAGTTAGATAGTGGCTGTTGTTCCTATATATTATATATTTAAGTTAATAATATAATATATATAGTTATATATATATATATATACATATATTTATATATTAATTTAATATAATATATACGAAATATTATATATATACCATTATATAGAAATTTATATATATAATTTTATTAATATTATATTATTAGTTATATTATTATTTCTTCTTTACTTCTTTCTCCCGGGAAGGATTCTTCATCCTGTCAGCGCGCAAGCATCTCTTTCTCCAAACGTCCCTCTCCTGCACTATTCCTCTTCTCTTCAGCACTGCGTCATAGTATTTTGGTAAGTTTGATTATCGTGTCCAGATAGTCCTCAGCGATCGCGGGCCGCATCTCTTCTTCGTGTCTTCCCCTTATCTTTTCCCTCTGTGTCCAAGTGTGCTTATCTTTCTTTTCTTGCATTTCCTCCTGCTCCATCCTCTCCAGATGTGTCCCCACCATCTCAATCTCCCCACGATCCATCTTCAGTGTCATCTTCCTCACCCCTATATCTTCTCTAAAACTTCATTTCTTATTCTGCTTCTCTTTAACATCTTTCCAATCATAGTTCTTATATCTCATCTCCGCCGCTGTGTATTTCTACTCGCTCTCTTCTCGGTTGTTGTCTCATGTTTCGGCTCGGGTACAAGCAGGTTGTGCGATTGTCAGTTTATGCTGTTAAAAATCACTTTTTTAACCTCTATCCGATGTTTCTATCTTTCATCATGGGGGGAATACCGCTATTTCATGAACTGGAATGCCAGAGCTTCCATTCTTCGCGTATCTCATCTTTCACTTCCCCCCTTCTGTTTAAAACACCCTCCGAGATTAATTGCAGGTATTTACGCTTTCACCTCGCTTCCTCTATACGTATCAGTCTCACTCCCGTCCTCATTTCCTTCTCGGTTACTGTTAATTTATCGGTCTTGTCTTTTCTTGGTATGTTCATCTTCATTCCCTGCTTTCTCCCAACTCCTCGTCAAAGCAACTCCAGCCGACCGTCTCGAATCGCCTCCTCTCTCGCGCTTCAACATGTCAGATCGTCCGCATATGCCATTATGCCCCTTTCAAATTCTCCCAGTCATAGGGAACGTGATACAAGTCTATAAATATTTACCACGGACAGTTTTTCTATGGGATACAATAAGAAATGTAGGAAGACTGAGAGCGATGTTAACCTTGAGTCATTCTGCAATAGTGTTTAAAAAATTTTTGAATAGTTTTCCACAGGAGTTTGTTGAGTGTGACACAACTTTGCACATTAAAGAAAGGGATGGATAGGAATGGATTGTTGTGCATCATAGAGTATATCTGGACCAAGTCAAATTGGCGGGATATTTTTAGTTAGTTATTAAAGGAAACCGCATGTTGTAGCTACCAGTGTCACAATAAACTTCTTATTAAAGCTTGGATTGTGGTTAGCATGAACCTTAGCACTTAAAGATTATTACTTTTGGTAGTAAGTTCGGCGTATTATATTATATTGACGCTTTGAGTTAGGAAATTGACAGACCTTAGTGTGTGGTGTAGGTTGTGTTTGTCGCTGGCATGAGTATTTGAGAAATATTAGTGACTGGGAGCAGTCTCGATAGGGCTCCATGTTTGCCTCTAACTGGTTTCTTTGTTTCCTTATCTCTACCTGATGAGTTAATACTACGAACGTTGAAATAAATAGTGACAATCTGATCGGACAACGAATTGATGGTGTAGAAGCCATGATGAAAAAGATTTAGAGGCATTCAAGCTGTCGAAATATTATAGTGGCATTTGTATGTTTGCTCTTTGCTGTTTACATTCATATCAAGTGCAACTCAGAATACTTTATTGGCACAGTGAAAGCAACTGGAACCTACTTTAGGTAATCAAGGTATACAGTTTTAGAGAAGGTTAAGATGAATCAAGATATTTAAAATTCTTCAAAAAGCTTCAAACCTATTGAAAT
>JABUQX010021137.1:0-54250 GCA_015478945.1 Trachelipus rathkii | reverse complement strand
AAAGGAAGGGGAAGTGGGGAAGAGGCCGGGAGGGCGAGAAGAACAGGAATAAGCGGGCAGGGGATACGACGGAGAACAGGCGGGGAACAGCCGCGAGCGGAAGGGGAAGAAGGGGGCAGAAGAGCGAGCAATCGGGCCATTTTTTTGGAATTGTATGTTGGGGTTTTGTTAGAGAGGCGGCCCGGAGCAAGCGGGGAGGGGGCGGGGACAGAGAGGACCATAGGAACGCGCGCAAACGGGGCCTGCGGGTAGCACCCGCGAACAGAACAACAAAAAAACGAACAACAAGCAGGGAGCCGCCATCGCGAGCAGTGGGGAAACGGCCCGCGGCGGCCAGCCAAGCAGAGAAGTGCGGGGCAGCACCGAGGCGAGAGAGGAAGAAAAAGTGCGAGGCGAAAGAAAGAGCTACAGCCGGAGAAGGGACGGGCGAGGCGCCAGGGCTGGGTAAGCGGTTTTACTACACAATACCTGTCTCCTCACTCACATACATGATGGTCAATCACCTCAAACATCTCTATTTACCCGAATGATATCACATATGATGCACCTATTGAGACCTACTATCCTCTTTCTATAACAGGCTATCCACGCCATTCAAGTTGCCCAACACCAATATTCTAAAACTCACCACCTCCACAAACAACATATCAATATTCCTTTCATTAAAATTGACACTAAGTTATGCTCCACAGCCCCCCTTCACATAAATCATATTACAGACCACTCATAACTTTAACACTTCTCAAACTTAACTTTAACTCAGTATATCTATACTATACAAACACAAAATCCACCGTAACTATTGACACAATCTCATATCAAATCCAACAAGTGCTCTCCCCTCTTCATCCCCCCCACCTAGCATACACCACCATCAGTGGCCACACCAGGCAAAAAGACTCCATAACGCAGCATGGTGAGCGTGACATCGTTTTTTCATCACATGCAGCGATCAATACAAATTACCTGTCATAAATATCAGAACTCACCTCAGCCCTTTTGGCTCCACACACCGCGAGAGACAGCCATTTCTCGGCAACAAATTTCTCGATACATACAATATCAGGATTTAGCGATCACACCACTCGGAGATGACGCATCTGGAACATTCTAGGAGAAGATAAGGACATGAATACCCCCGGCGCCGCCCCCCACCCCACACCCTACCAGCTACCTTTCTCTCACCTACTTCAACACTTCAAAACGTAACCTAATAATCTTCACTCCCTTATATATTAATATATATATTAGATATAAATATAGCAACAATATATAATAGTAAAATATATATAATATACATATAAATATAGAAGCTGTACATATACTAGGGATATATATACATATAAATAAAGTACAAGGACAATAGAAAGAATTAAGGGTAGGGGTGAGAGGGGGAGAGTAGAAGCCTTGTAGATGGTAAATAAAAGACTACTACGACAAATTTTTGTTGAGTGAAGAGAAGGGATAGAATTAAAAATATACAGAGACGAGACACTTTCCGGCCTTATCAATAGGCAAGAATATGAGAGGGGAAAGGTAAAGTAGTAATTAAGCATAGTAGATACATATATATATATGAGGAGTATAAATACGAGACAGAAGTACCAACAACCAGAGGCAGAAAGACCAATTTTAAATCGATTAGGATACAGAATCTATGGAGGGACAATTGTTGAACATTTCACGGAATACGAATACGTAACACACAAACCCATTCTTCGGCTTAGAATAAAAGGCATATAAAAAGGGCGGATCACTAGTATATATCATAAGATGGTGGCACAGAAGAGGGCGCAGGGCTAGAAGCTAAGGATGATATCATAATAATATATATATATATATTATAGAGTAGGAAAAGGCAATCAGATAAGACCGCGCGCCATTGTAATCTGAGAACCGTCGTACGATACAACTATAGGCAAGGGAAACCGAATATATTGACATATCGAGAGCCTAGACTAGAACGGCTAGTAGACCATGCTAAACACACACTAATATAACGTTTTGTAATATCCCTAATACCAATACGAAATTTTTCAATCACGAAACGATATACTGAGCCAACAGCCCAATGGATTACGCTATAACAATAAGGATAACAGACTAGTGAAGGGTACAAGCTATATGAGCAAGAAACCTATATGGAACCGCAACCATAACTAGCCTATATATAAGACAAGGGCGAAGGAAAGCAAGGCCACGCAAAGTGCACGGCGGGTAAGCGAAGCAGACATCAGAGGCAGCGCCGACAAGAAGGGGCAGGGAAAGCAAAAGGAAGGACACAGCGAAGAGGCGAGCGCCGCGACCGGAGTGACGGGCGGTGGAGTAGGGAGGAGGAGGGACCGGCTCTAACAGAGAAATATAATAAGCCAACGGGCGACCAGCCAAGATAGCCGCCCATCGCCGGAGAGAGAGAAGGACAGAAGGAAGAGCGGGCGGGGCGCGCGCACGAGGGCAGGAGGGACCGGGGGCGAGCAACGCCCGGAGGGCGTATATACTAGGAACTGGGCTACTATATAAGGTAATGATATGATGAAACAGAGTAGATATATATACAGGTAAGAATAAACTAGCCATATATATATGGAGAAACCACATATGAGTTACGGCCTTAACCTCAACACGCATCAGAAATTTGGGAAGAAATGTGTGTTTAATCCCATGAGATTCCAATAGCACAACGAGACGAATGATTGGAAGAGACCAGCGGTTAAACTTTAGATGATAGAAGACAACGATATGGACTTGTTCTCTACTGTGTTCTCTTCTACTGCAACAAGGATGAGAACAGTAGTTGCCGAGGTGCCAAACCGGAAAGAGGGGAAAACCACTAATCCAAAGCAAACCACACCAGACTCCGCAAAAAGCTGCTCCTTCAACGACGATGAGAAACAACGGGCAATGTACGCGTAGCAATGTATAGTCGCGCAAATCACGACCAGGGTCATGCAACACTATTCAAATGTCCCTACGAACCATCCAAAAGTGGAAACGAAGTTGAATGCGTCCGCAGAGACTTTCTATTCGTACGGGGCCGCTTGAATAAATGGACCACACATCCAAAGGTGGCGGGTTGTCTCAGAAGGATAAGAATAAAAATAGCCGTGGGCAATGGGGACAGGGCCGAAAGCACGACCAGGCGGAGAAGGGAAAAAGAAAGAAACAACAACCGATGAGAGAATCAGAATAGACATATATTCAGACACACCTAAAAAATAATTTTGACATGATCTACTGAGTATAAAGAGAGGACCGATTTGATGATGGAATGAGTGATAGAACGATGATTCTGAGAGACTTAGTAGAGAGCACTAGGAGACGACGAGAAGAGATTTCATTCATTAAGATATGTGTATGTAGAAGATGAACTGATGAAAGTATTAGATCGTGCTACTTTTTCCAATCGTACGAGAGAAAGGATGAATTACGAGATGAGAGGACTGAGAATCGAGACAATGATTTGGAGACTGACGAGGATGATGATGAGAAGATGTCGAAGAGATGAATGAGAAGAGTGACCGAAGATAAGAGAGAGAGAATTATGGAAGTGAACGACCAGGGGGAAAAAGGAAAATCGTCATATCTCAATAAATCATCAATTTACAAGAACCCAAGAGAAAGAAAGCGCGTATAAGGAGTGTATAACGGGGGCGTTCTGCGGAAGGGGAATAATTTCTACAGAACAGCATCTTACATTTCTACGAGATCAAAGGACAGACAAGCGAGCACCCACCGAGGCGCTAGAAAAAGTATAAGAAAAAATAAATAGCAAAGACTGTCCCGGGGGCCAACTTTACGAAGGGCACACGACGCGTTGAGCGGCAGCCGCGAGAGGCGCCGGAGCGAAAGGGGGACGGCGGGAGCGAAGAGGAGCACGGCGCTCCAGATTAACATTTAAAGGCATCGCGGACGTGGACGTGGGATATTCCAAAATACACACTTATCTTACTTGGATATGCAAATCAAGAGAGAGAAATTTACCATACACCCAGCCGAAACCGAGACGGAGAGGACATGGAGCGTATGCCGACAGCTGGGCCGGACTAACACACACGCACGAATCATCTTCTCATGCCGCCGAAAGGCGCGGCCAGAATAAAGCGGGAAAGAGAGAGAGGGAGGCCTGGGAAGGGCAAGCGAAGGCGGGGCTTCCAGTTCAGTAATGATTTTATTTTATTTTTTAGACGCTAGCGCTACGGAACCAGGCAGAAACGACAACGTCGATAATGAATCTGCAAGCACTAGGGCGATGCCTCATCGAGGGTTGACTAGCAAAATACATGAGGCACAAGGGCTTTCCCAATACAGTAGAGCAGGAAGGCAGAAGACGGCACCCGTGACAGGGCACACAAGCCAGGCTTCAAAGAACGACGTCAAGACCATTGGGAATACAATATCCACGCAGCCTGGCAACGTATTTCTTCATGTGTCTGCGAGCCCTATGCATTTTGCCATGGTCAAATTGTAAATCTGAGCCGAAAAACGGACGGCGGCAGGGGGGCTCGACCTACACGGGCACCCGAGGGATACGCCAAAAGCGAGTGATAAGTAGGGACCTTACGTAATGGGCAAGCGTATACGTGGCTTTTTGTTAGGGACAATCTCACGGAGATACAGAATTAAAAAAGAGCGAAATTCAAGCTGGAACGTACTAGAAAAAGGAAACATAAAACACATTGTTTACTTCGCGCTGCATGGACATAATCAAAAATATACCGCAGCACGAAACCTCAAAAACAATAAAAAAGCAACTCACATCACCTTCAGGCGCATCCAATGTGGGATCCAAGAGGCTAGTGGGCAAAGCCGCAAATATTCGGCTCATCCATCAGGTCAAGACGCTAAGGAAGCTTATTTCTTCCGCCGCACTGACAAGCACAGACAGCACAAACGACCATTTGGCAAAGGTGTTAAAAATTTTACATCGAGTACACGCCAAGGGGGCATAACCCATTCAAATTCAAGGACCAGACACCAAGTCGGACGTATGATATGGCGCTAAGGAAGGCGTTACCGCAAATAGGCTCCCAGAGACCCGGGGACATCACACCACAATTGGCCTTACGGTATGCAAAGAAAACCGCAATTCAGCGTAGGCCTGAAAGAAGAAAGAGAAGGGCGGTCGGACACGGGATAACAACTATAGCCCTTGTAGAGAATGAGCCAGGCGCGATGAGATCTGTCTGTACACCGCAAAGACGGAGCAGCGGGAATCCAGTAGCCAGGCCAACATCTTTCACAAATACCATCCTATAAAAATTGCTTAAGCTAATAGTCAGCACTCCGCAATTCCGCCTACAAAATATAGAGAGATGAACAAAGCCAAAGTCCTTCAACATTAGTGACAACGAACAATTTAGAGGTGTAATCCAATACCTAGAACAACAGATCACAGGGGCTACAATCGCTACTCTGTTTTCTCTCGTATAATGGTGACAGGGTCTTACAAGTAGTGTCAATTCATAATTATTTACTCAATCACATTTAATTTCTTCGCTTCTTACAAACTTGTTACAAACTTTTTCTTTTAATCTTCGTTTCACCACATTCTTATTTAAACTCTTTTATATATTTTTAAATTTTATATTTCATAACTGATAACTCCTCCTCTTAATACTATTCATTCACCATTTCACTGTACCCTTATCTCATATTACATAAAGATACATGGCAGAACCAAGAACGAATATATACATGCCCAGGTATAATTCCGATTGCGAAATTACATATTTCTGCAACAGAAGGAATTAACAACCCTTACGGACATCGCATCGCGCCGCACAAGCGACAGTGGGCGATAAAACCAACGGAAAGTATATCGGAGCCGGTACCGTGACACGCTAAAGCAAACAGCCGGGCCCAGAGAAGGCATTAGAGTAATGATAGAAAACACGACATTCATCGTCGAAACAGCCAACCAGAAGTTGAGTGAGGATAAACGCTCCACTAAGACAAAATTCTTTTAGTCTTAGTGGACCTAGAAGGGTGTGCCATGATAATACAATAATGAGGAATAATTCAAATCAATATCGAATCACAGCATCTATACACTAACGATAGAGGAAAAGCAGATCATTAGGCGCTGGGCCACCTCGTCCAGAAAGCTAAGAATAGGGAAGCAGAACAAGCCACGAGCAAAATATTCTCGCGTATGCGAAGGCGAAATAGCTACCTAACAGTCGCACGGGCAGGAACCGCTCAGTCTCGGGACAATATATACAGAACCTAGACATAAATAGCCCGCACAGCTAAATGATCGACGTCTAGGCGAGGCTGAACGGTAGGCTGCCAGAAAAATAATTTATATCAGTGAGCAAGCGTGCATATAGGCCAACTAAGAAACATACAGGAATACGATAAGAGGCTAATAGAATCACAATATATAGGGAGGAAAAGGAGGAGAAGGAGAGAAATAGATATGAAAATAAGTATAAGGAAGCGGCCGCAAGACGGACTGGGCATGACTGGACAATAATGAGAAGTGAGATAGGTATAAGGATAGAAGTGGAAGAATATATACAGGACGGGGAGAAGAGGCGCGTACATAGAGCCTGACGCCGGGGCGTAGGACAACAGTATAATAGGAAATAAATAGGTGAATAAAGGTAGATATAATTATATACTTTCAGAATGTAAGTATCAGTATCTTTTAGGCATACATAATATATATATAAATATATATATATGGCTAAGGGATAATTTAAACATTTTTCACCGCGGACAACGTGCCACTCAATCCCAGAGATCAGAAGAGAACGCGTACAACTAGCGGAATGAGATTTTAGACGACTGAAGAGAGACGAGATTACCAAGAAGATCAGATCTAAACTCGAAAATGTAGATACGACAATAGTACACAAGACCTCATTCTTAAATTATAACATACAATTGAAGATAACAGAGAGAAGACACAGTAAAATAAGAAGTATAATCCGACAAACAATTCAGAAAGATATAAGGAAGAACGACGACGGACATCAACAAGCAGAGAGTAACTAATATACAACACAAAACCACTATCAGCACAACGACCCCTTTGCTCATCGTAGAAAATGTTACGATCGATGAAAATCCCTGCTCACTCCCGTACCATAGAAAAAATATAAACACATACATCCCTCGCCTCATAAGATAATCTCAATAACTTGATTAAGATAATGTATCAATTATATAATAGTGGTGATGATGTAGATAGTAATATAGATAATAATAGATAAGATAACATAATTAATGATCAAGTTCAAAAAGATGAAAAGTGATGAAACGTGACCGTGAGAACTGAGCGGGAAGCCCTCGCTAACATATATAGTACTATATATTACTATAATATACAGATAGATGACCTAATAAATGACTTAGTATATAGTATAATATATATATAAATAGGGAATATATATATAATATAATATATAACATATGATATAACGCTAAATTGACTTGGGTATTATTAATATTATATTAGTATATATATATATATAATAGTTAGGGAAAAATACCAGGCCTTCCCAACCTGTAAACGAGGATAGCGTACATCATCTTCTTTCTTGTGCAAAATGAAGACCTCTTGACGCTTGAAACACATCATCGTGTTTGCGTAATCTCTCCCCTAATTCTCGCGCATCCTTTCTTCCGGCGGCGCAGTACGAAGTTATTTTCCCCCAACCTAAAAAAAACCACAGATAGGAGAAAGAGAACAGGTAATCCTCCCTAGTGTATAGAGATAAAACGTATAGACTAGCATCGCATCATCAACACTGCCAGCATATCAGGAATCAGGGACTCATCATCATACTCATCATCATCATCATGCATCATTCATCTCATCTAACTGACGCTACGACGAGCGTGCCAATCTCGCGACTGGTTATTCTCGTCTGCCACCGACAAGAAACATAGAAGAGCTGTCTGGTCAGAAAAATATGGTACACAATCAAAAAGAATACCGCATGCACTTTACCGTACCCGCTTAAGAATACGCACCTTGAATGAGAAGATAGAAGATTCTGACTGGCGCAGAGATGACATGAAAAAATCATATCCAAGTATTTGCAGCACCTATGAACGATCAAGACTACCCTCACTTTATCAACCTTCGCGAAGAAGATTTGGAGATGTATCATCCCCTCCAGAGACCCAGACAACTGTATGATGATCTCACCTCCACAAAAAGTGACCATATGATTGTCGACTACCGAAGATTATTCACGAGGCGAGGTGTACTGGATCGATCCTCTTCCAGAAGGCATCCATTTTCTTCTTCAGTACATTAGTACGAGGAGATGAGGAGCAGCCCGGTGAGAGGGAGGATGGGTCCAACGTCCGACCGGTGTCTTCTTTCTGAAGAAGGCACCAAAAGACGCCCTTGTAGCCGATGAGCCGCGGCAAGGGGATACTCACGGAATAGAACGAGTAAACAGACCGTACTGGGGGAAGCGCGGGAATGTGCGATCTCCGGCCCGTCCCAGTATGGAGACCAGAGGGACCATACAACTAATCAATCACACCGCCTTAGATCGTCCTTTAGCTTAATCGACTTTTCATTCAACCACGCTACGCCTAAGCGCGGCTTGCCAGGGGTAAACGATAAAGTGCAGATACCTTCTAGAACAGCCACAACATGCCCCAAGTATTAGCCAAGATTGAACACGCATTATGTAAGACCTGTAAATCGAGATATTTCCTCTATTGAGCCATACCAATACGTGCACACTATGCGACTAACACACCAAGGACGGAAACAAATACTCTCATTCAAAAGCACGTTAACCAATTGCATAAACTTGCATTCCAGTTGTCCACCAAGCAAGTTAGTATGACCCACCGCATCCACGACTTCTAGTATACATTCAAGGAGCTTTCCTACTCACGCCGACATGGGAAGCGAGGAGTCAGAAATGAGACTGTGGGAGGTCGCATCCAACATATAGATCTAAAAAGATGCAGGGAGAGGAAGGCACGCGGGAAGGGCAAAGGCAGGGCGTGAGGGTGTACACAATTTTGCGGAGTGCGCCCGATCGGACATAAGGGTGTGCGCTCTCCTGTAAGACCGAGACAAAGGGGAAAGGAAATTACCCCCGACTCTACTCCAGGAGGTGAAGAACCTGACTCTAAAGGATACGGGTACATTAACTTCAACTCCTCCTTTTTGAGAGAGCGCGACTAACCAATGCGCCGGGCTACGCGCGCCAGGCGCGTCTCAAACTCCTTTATATTCCCAGACAGGAACCAAGGATCCATCCGAAGGTAGAATAGTATTCACCCTCCGCAACTCTACTCCACTTCCATCATCAGACACCTCCCCTCCACCTCCTACCTCTAATTCTTTCAGAAACCCCATCCATTATAAAATTAATAACCAATATACATAACACATCGACCTTTCCTCACGTACCACATGATAATATGATAAACCAATCCCTTCAACTCCATTTATTTCTTAAACACATTCAGACTACTCATGTGCATTCTTAGACAATTCACCATACAACATATATGAACCAACACCTGCCAATAAATTCCCTATAATCCTACTCATAACTCCTAATTCCAAAGCCATAAAACCTGAAAATACATTGAAGATATAAGAATTATTAGAGATAGAGAGATATAGAGATAGAGTGAGAGAAGTGCCCAAAGTAGATGATATAATTATATAGTAAGGTAGATAGAAGTATATAGCATATAAGAGAATAAATATGAAGGTAATAAGGAAGTATAAGAGAAGAGATATGATAAACTAGATATATATATAGTAAGAATGAGAATATATAGAAGTAGATAGATAATATGTAAAGATATAGATATATATATATAGTATAATATAAAAAGATATATGAATATATATATACTAACTATAACGATAATATACTACGATCATACGATCGTAGATATAAGATGAATAGAGAACTTGAAGAGAGGCGTGCCGGAGCGAGGACGACAAGAGTGACACGTGAGGATGGCAAAGAGTACTGTACGGTGTGGAAGGAAGTGAAATTAGCGCAACAAAGCACAGGACAGACGCGTAAAAGAAGAAACAGCAAACCATAAAGAGATTAGGAAATCGAAGTCATCAAATTAGTCTATGATCTCGCACCAACGCCGCTTCTCGCGACCTAAGACATATGGCAAGTGTTAATAGGTGAGTACAAGTGGATTAAAAAAGACTCAAGCACACAAGTTTACTATTAATATGTTGGAGCAAAAAGAGTGTATTCTTCTTAATTGGAAATTTCAATGCTCTGACTCGCGCGATGTTTCTAGCGAGTTTGAGTGAGACACACCGTCTATAAGACCTCCGACACTAATAAACCTACGACGCAGTGCTAAACGCAATGCTCGTATGGAGGGCAATCTAGGCAGAGTCGACGTCACTCGCGGCCACAATACGCCAACATACAAACCGCGCGCGTGACGCACACGCAACGACGGCTATAAAATGCGCGAATTGAGACGAATGTCCAACGACGGCATTGTGCCTGCGCCGGTCACACTAGCTCTTAACCGTACAGTTATTTTTATCGCCTGTCCTAAACCCGTGCTCACACAGCGGGCTTTCACTATAAAAGCCTTTATGAAAACCTCTTGTCAACCGTTTATTTAAAAATCTCAACGAATTTAACATATTACACTATTACCAAACATACATCGCCCTTTCCGCGCTCCTCCACTGTAGACATTGTTTTCCATGACAATTGCGATGAACACACACACAAAAACCTTAAATATTCACAACCTCCCCGTAACATTGTACACAAAGTGCACCGACACAGGCTGCGAGGATGGTAAATTTTATTGCTGGTTCCAACTTTGACTTCAGTTCAAAATATCGCCTTTCAAACCACGCCACGACCGGTACGCGTAAGGCAGCCCGCAAGTGAGACCTCTGTACGAGCTGCGCACACAACACCAGCACAGCAAACAGCCGCTAAAGACTCGCAGGCACTGGCCCCGAAATTTCTTCACCTTCACTGATCTTCCCATCGTTATTCCTTTCTTTTGTACCCCTGATACTATACCAAAATATCAAAATTCTCACAAATATTTAAAATATTCTATGCACCTCGCGAATAGTCAAGGCGCGCCCACACCGAGCTATCGCCACTAGCAAGAAATGTGGGCTGCCAAGACCAAAATATCCCAACAAAGAGAGGCCATTATATACACGCGCTATCATTTAATCACACCTACTGGGAAACATTGTCCAGACAGGACGAGACCACCACGAGGCTCAGACCCTCAGAGGTAAGCTTTAACTCGCACTCAGAGTATCTTGTAGAACACACATTTCTTACAAACGATGTCAGGCTACACAAAACTTATGAGGGAGGGCAAGACAACTCCACGTTTTCACAAAATAAAACTCCGCGCGCATTCGAATAAGATACTGTGAAGTTAGCCCCTTTTTTAACTTACCTGCGGACAGGCAGACACAAAACAGAGGGTAAAGGGCCACAACAAACCGCTACCGTACTCAAGGCCACAACATGGGTAACCGAACGTATTAAACACGTACGGCAGCAAGATCCGTCGCCTATATACGGCTAGTAACGCATACCAACAGATAAGACAGCAGCACTCAGGAGTATAGCCACAGCGGCTCAAGCACACATTAATGCTGAAACAGAACAGGCACACGGAGTGAATACGGGCACTAGCACAGCACAACCAGACCGGTCCGATCTGAGAGCAATGAACGGTAGGAAAGGAGCAATCCCGCCGGGGACACAACCGGCCAAGCGAGCGCCCAAGCCGGCAATAACGTACGACTGAGCAGAATGCTGCTACACAAAACCCATATAAGACAAAGTCCGCTATACATACAGGTAGAGGGCACCCTGCGACAGCAAAGCGCTAGAATAGTGATCGCTCATAATAGCAGGCGACACAACAGTGACAGGCCAACGCCCCACCATATCACTAAGGCGTAGGCATGAAATACCACCAGCCTAGAGACAAAGGGAAAGAAAGAAGGAGCATCAGGTAAACTACAACCGGTCCTGACCACTCCTGCCTAGTATAATATAACGGTAATAATGAGCGAAACCAAGCACGGGGACACACAGAGAGAATGAGCTGGACACGCATATACGTAGCACGAGCTAGGTAATATCAATACAGACTGGATATATTGGAGGAGCACAAACCCTTGAGCTAGAGAGTTTAATATGATCACCGACACGAAGACCATATATAAAAAGAATAAGTAGCCCACACAAACACTCTGGACCATGAATGAAGCTAGATGCGCCGTGGTAACCTATTGAGCAAGAAAACGCATGCGGTGGACAAATGCCAACGTAAATTCAAATCGAAGACAATGGCAATAGAGGTCGGACAGGCATGCACTCAGCAGTTGAGGGCAGCTATTTAGCTGTGCGCGTGGGCTAATTATCAAGTATGTTATATATTTATAAAAATTAATATGAACTGTTCAGAGATAAGTGCTTTGAATACTTCTTAAAACTGTGATTGCGCATGTCCCAGAAGTTATGAGTTGCTCTAGTTCTCCGAAGCCAAGGAAGAGAAAACTTTGACAGTAATGTTGCAGTGAATTAAATAAAATTCATTATTTAAAAGGAAATTTTGAAATATTTATTGACCTTCAATAATGTTCTAATCCTTAATAATCAAGAACACAAAATACTTAAGAACAGACTTGAAAAATTCGGAATTTAATTTAGATAAGTATAATCTAGTAAAAAAGAAATTGGTATATAGTAGATTCAGAATTAAAGTTAATAATTGAATAAGAGCATGAGCATTCAAAATCCTATTATATGCTAATATTAATCTCTATTGTACGATTAAATAACTATTAATCTATATATTAAACGATATAGAAGAAATACTAATACACATATAAACTTATGCAATTTATTTTAAAAGTATATATATTAAAAACATTTTGATTTTTTAAAAATCTAAATAAGAGTAAATAACTAAGAAATCGATTTATCTGAGATGTAAATATATCATATACCAGAGTAAAGCGATGATATTTTTAGTTGTAAAGTACTAAAATTGTAGAACTGAAAGAAACGAGTGAAGAGAAAAAAGGGGCCCCTAATAGGGCAAAAACAAGCACAGTCTGTCGGCGAGTAGAGAAAGGTGTGGAGTGGGAGCACGGAGGCGCCGGGGAGGGAGAAAACATGAAGAGATAAGAATTAATAAATAAAATGAATGTATGAACGGAAATTTTCTAGGCCAGCACAGACAAACGGGAAGGACAGGGTAACATAAGGCGACAAGGAGAACGTGGAACCCGCGCGAAAAAACGCCGCGAGGGGTACGGCCCGGAACACAAGCGGAGAGAGGCAGATGGGAGAAGCTTTCGTCTCAATACCCACTACCCTAAACCTGAAAGAGGCGATAAGAGCGAACTGGCACGTGGGAAAGCGGGCTCGGCAGACAAACGCATAGCTCAATCTGAGTTACCTAAGGGACTCGCATGGCTGGGGTCACAAACACGAGTGTGAGCCGCGAAGGGTCACGAGGACGAGGTAAAAAAGATAAAGTATATATAAAATTAGTGAAAGTTAATATATTATGATATTTTATCGAGAGATATAATATATATATGAATATATATTTATGAATAGAGATATATTTAATCACAACTGAGTTTTTCAAATTTTTTTACCTTTAATAACCGAATCAAAGAAAGATAAGCGACTGACTTTAAAACAAAACGCAACCACAAAATTTGGATCAGAATCGCACATGTATATTGTATTCAAAAAAATTCATTGAAAACTTCATAGATTAGATAGATATAGATAATAAAAATATATATATAAAAAAGAAAGAATAGAAGGTATATATAGAGTATATATACTATATAAATATATATAATATAATTATAATATATATTTTATATATAATATATATATAAATAAATTATATATAATATTTTAATAAGAATATATATATATCATAACTATATAAATAAATATAAATATATATATAAACTTCCTTATCCTATCACTACCCTCTATCTTTCTCCATTTCTGCACTCTTCATTCATGCAAAATGTTTTTTCCTTCTTATCAAGGCAACAAATTTCTTCTTTATTATTATATTATATACTCCTACTTTTCCTTCTCTCCTTCTCGCCAATCTTCTTGAATCTCTCTACTTCTTTTCCTACCATTAACTCCACTTAACCTTCTTCCATCTCTAATTCATTAATTTATTTAACTCAAACACCCTAAAATTATGCTTTTTTACAATTAATATAATAACTTTAGATCCATTTTTTTTCTGCTTTGGTTTTTTAACGGAGTATAATTTTTTCCTATATATATATAATATAAATATAATATTTATACAGATATATAATATATAATATATTAATATAATAATATATATATAATATATATAACTATAATAATAATATATATTATAATAATATATATATAAATATAATATATTATAATAATATATATATATATATATATAGTATATACAAATTCTATTCTTCACAATAACCTTTTAATCTATAAATACCTTTTATCAATCCAACATCTTCTATTATAGTTCATCTATCAAAATATTTATCCAATACAAAAATATTACTATACAAAAAAACAGACATATATATCAATAATAAATTTTTAAATTCCCAAAAATTTTTTTTTCGAATTTTTACCTTTTAAATCTAAAATCAACAATATTCAAATTAATAATAAATAATCAAACATCATTTCGTCTTTCATTATATCCCATGATAATTAATTTCAAACACTACACTTACACCATTCCCTAAAGTATATTACATCAAGTCTCATACCATTAAAAATTTAACATTATAAAATTCACACAAATTTTTAAAAATAAATAAAAAAAATCAAATCTAATTCCCAGGTGTTTAATAACAAGAAAAGGCAACTCTCAAAAATTCTCTAAAAAAACAATTTTATTCTAACTATTAAAAAATATAAAAAACATACCAAATAACAATAACATCAAGTCACCTTAAAACAGTTTTCAATCTAATAAAATGATCCACCATCCATTACTCAAAAAAAATATAAACATATTTAAAAATATAATTATAACAAATAAACAAATTAAAAAACAACCAAATCTACCACAATTAATGTCTAACCAGTCTGTTTCATTACATCCTTTATACATGATTACGAAATTTTAAAACTTCAAATTTTTATTCCTAAACACTACTTAGTTTTAACACATAACTTATAATCTTTATTATACTAAACATATTAATTCTTCTTTTACTCACTCCTAATAATGGTAGGTGTGTGTGTGGATACGTAAAAAAACTTATTTCCAACTCAGGTGTATCAATCATCTAATAAAAAAAAACTATGCATTGAAATCAATGCATTTTATTATTCTATTTTATATTTATCATTCATCAATTAAACATCTATCCATTTCCCAAAATCAATCAAAAAAATACATCTAATAAATATTTCATACTTTTCATTTCTTTATTTTTTTATCATTTATCTATAGAAATATATATAATAAATAAATTATCTCTTTGTACGCTATTTAACCAAAAAATCATCTTATTTCTTAGATGAAATAAATGTGTTATATTTTTCTTGTTATAAAATTTTTTATTATTCTTTCATATTTTAGTTTTCTTTTTATTTTTTATCTTAAAAAAAAATTTTTTTTATTCTCATTCTTTATCTAATTTTACTCTTAAACAACCTAATTAAACTTCGACATAGTACATATAATAAAAAAGATCTCTTCAATAGAATACAAAATTTTTCTTAAATTATAGTTAATCCACGGAGTGAGCAATACTTTAACCTACATATTAACAAACTTCACCATCCAAACTTATAAAAAAATAATTTCATTACAAAAAGCAAACATTCAATAATCTAAACTACCTGTGTGTGCTGTGAAGTATTCATTTCATCCTTCCACATCTTAACCTTTATCATTAACTCATATTTCAAATTTTTGTAATAGGTGTAAGTTATCCAAATTTCAAAAAAATCATTGTATATTTTATATAATTACTAAATATAAAACACCTTACAAGGAGAGAGTTAGCAGTAGTCTTAATTCCTAATATTCCCTATATCAATACATACAATACCCCCCCCAAAGTTGTTTTTTTTATGGTCTTTATCTCTCTTTTTTATTTTTTTCTTTTTTTTATTTTTTTGATAAACTTAAGCCCGTGAGAGAAATATTGAGTAACCGGTGATGATGTTGTGTGTAGGTGAATTAAAAACTCCATTCCAGAAAATGCCTTTATTAATACCTAATAATATAACATAGATAAACATTTAATACTATATAAAATTTAAATAATTAATTTAGTATTATTTTATTATTTATATAATATAAGTGATCCTCTGCGTATGATATATGTGAGTTATATATATTTATAATGAAAAATTCAAATGCTTCTATCTTAAATAAAAAATATTATTTTATATCTAATATATAAAAATTCATATTCTTTCCACCTATATATGATATAATAATATATAATAGATATATATATAGTATATATTATATATATATAATAATATAGAACAAACTACTAGCGAAAATTTCTAATTTATTTGTGTTTATATAGTGTATATATATACTATATATATAAAAAAAATTGTATATTCTATTCTAATAATAAAAAATCATATCTATTGCGTAAGAAAACATTGTATAGAATAGCAATTGTTTTTTTTTATGTTTTTTTTAATTTATATGTTTTTTTTTTATTTAAATAATAAAATAATTAGATGATAAATATAATATATATAATATAATAATATATATATTATATATGGGTATATTAATATATATATTATTATTATTTTACAGTATTCTTTTTATAAATATTTTTTTGTAATAATATTATTTTTTTTAATTTATATTTATATATATCTTCATGTTACAATATCTTTAATAAAATAATATATAAAATAATATCTATAATGTGAAATAATAGAACTTATTAAATAATCCCAAACTTACTCTTAATTCCACATTTAAAAGAATCATTAACTTTTTTTCGGTGGTCCTCTACTACTTCTTATCCCTATAAAATTTTGTATATTGTTGCCTTGCGCGTACACACTATCTATCTATATCTTTATCCTTTTTTATATTTTTCATTTTCATTTTATATTGTTATTTATATTTTAGGAGAGTGTGTGATGATTCTTTGAATGACTGCATTATCTCTCTTTCTAAACAAGATATAATTTCACACCTTTAAATAAAATTTGTTTCAGTACTAATAATATATATATTTTCTTCTTATATTATAGGATGATACTTCACATATGCTTTTACGTTTATTCTAATAATCTACTTTTAAATAATTTTTAATTTTAAATAATTTTTTCCATTATCGCAGTGATAGTATAAATGTAAAATGAACTTATAAAATAAAAATGTAATTCTTTTTATTTTTATTTATTTTTAAAATTTAACTAATTTATATAAAATATATAACTCTATATATTACATACAAAAAATATATTATTTTTTATTATAAATTATTATTAATAACACATATAAAAACATTTGACATTGAACTATAGTTTTTAAAAAATTTTAAGTTTGGGTAGTTTAATAATGAGAGTGATATTTAAATCTATATAGTCAATATCATCATATTTTTTTACAATATTATTTGTTTTTTATTTTTTATTATTAAATAAAATATAATGTATTTATCATGTTTCAATTTTTTTTGATAGTATTTAAATTTTAAGTAATTGCTAATTCCCAAATTAAAATATAATTAGAAATAATGAAGACGAAAACCTATTAATAGTAATTTAAATAATAAAATTTTTTAAGATTTTCAAACGATATTCTTACCAAATATAAACAAAACAATATTAAACCTTCAACCTAAATTGCTCCAACTGTTAAAAAAAATTATTTAATTCCTAAATCGAAAAATTCAATAAAATATAAAACAAAAAAAACATTAAAAATATTACCCCAGCCCCTCCAAAAAATAGAAAACAGGAAGTGAAATAATGACCACAACTTAATATTCCTTGTCTAAAATATTAATATATCATCGTATTTAATCTAATAATAAAATATTGATGATTTTATCTAAAACACCCAACTACTATCTTTACTGAATACTTAATCCCCAACATGAAAACACTTATTTCCCACACAAAATATACTTCTAATCATGAAAATTGTAATAGATTATATTTCAAAGACTCAACACACACTAACATTACCAACCAATCCACTAATCAATTAAAAATATCAAATTTCAATTCATTAATTATTTTATAACAAACATAATAAATTACTATTAAATCTTTAAAAATAAAATATAAACTTTTAATAATATCAACATATTATATAATATATAATATAAATAAATTAATATCAAAAACATTATATAATATATAATATATAAATAGTGGTATTTAAGATTAAAATTTTAATTATTAATTAAATAAAATATAATTAATATATATATAATACTATATAATATATTAAAAAAAATAATTCATTATACTAAATGCTTTATATAAATTTGTCTTGATATAGTACAACATTTTACAAAGTATAACACTAAGCAAAAATAAATAAATATTTAAAATTAAATATTTAAAAAATCTTTATAATATACAAATGTTATCGATATTTTGAGTTTAAACTCATATATTTTCCATCTTTCATCAAATAATGTTGCAGACTAGGAAAAAACATCACCCAAAAAAAAAACAAAAACCCTAACAAATCGTCAAGACAACTTCAAAACAATATATCTAACATAAAATCAACCATTGATATATAACCATAAAAATATTAAAAAGCAATTAATAAATAACTACAAAACCAATTGTAAATAAATATTAAAATAATATCTTACTCAAAAAAATTTTACACAAAAAAAATTAAAAAACACTACACTCTAAATATAAAAACAAAACCTTCATTAACAACCTTACCCTCATCTATAACAAAAATAAATATTCGCTACACTTACTAAAAATTACTAAAAAGTCTTAACAATAATAAACTTAAATAATAATTATTACTAAAATAAAATTACCTACACTTACATAAAATATTAATACATAAAAAAATAAAACATATAAACTTAAAAAAAAAATAAACCCTTAATAATATATATATCATAAACATATATATATAAACTTTTTTTTAACCACATAACAAAATACAACTAAACACATAAAAACAGTAAATCTAATTCAGACGTAATTTATAATTACCATTCCAAACAACCACCAACACGTTACACTCCCATTTTATCCAACAAGTCCTCTCATACTAAAACAACACTTTATAATCTCTATCCTTTCTCTTAACATTTCACCAATAAAACACACTTCATTCAGAAACAAATAAATATATCACCTATCAAAAGCATGTTACAAAAAATATAACTAAAACTATAGCACGAAAGAGGACATAAACAAAAATGGAGGAGGCTCTACTCACACCAAAAAAACTGAAACACACATTCCTCTTCCATACTGACATTTATATAATTACTACCAACAAAATTCTTCACTCACAATCAAAAATAAAAACTAACAAATATAGGTATTTAAAAAATATCTAAGATATACACCAAATCTACTTACAAAAAATAATAACCATAATAATTATGAATTAATAAAAATAATAATATAGATATAATAATAATAATAATAATATAAAATAAAAATATATAATAACTTCCAAAATCACAATTATTATTTATATTTTATCTTTTTCTTCCCCTTAAAATACTTCTTCAACATAATAAATTTCTAAATATTTGGTAATTAATAAGAAAACATGTATTTCACATAGAAAGCTTATCCCAATTAACATCAGTAACACATTTTTGGGTTAAGTTACACATCTTAACATAAATTCTTTTAAACTAATTTTAAAAGGAAAAAAAATAATAATAAATTTAAAATTACTACAATGTTTTTCATGAAAATTTTCAAAAAGCCCTACATTTCTTAATTTATCTTATCATTAATTAAATCGATGTTGTCGGTTTTTCTGAATCATAAAATCATTTTCTTATATTAAACGCTCTCAAGCTATATATTTTTTATTTCTCTTATAAAATTTAAATATTTCCTTTAATCCCAGTTTATATTTTTTATATCTTTATCCCATATAATCTAATCCACTCATAAACATAAATCTTACACAACTTATCACTCCCACAGTCCAAATTCCTCACGTATATGTAAACACCTCATTTCAACTACTTATTAAATAATCTTTCCTCTTTTCTTGAATATGATCTTAAAATCTATTGAAATTTTTCTCTCATCTTTTTACTTATATTTTTTTATATTATTCTACAGTTTTCGTTAAATGAAGTTCATATGTAATTATAATTATAATTCTTATATTTATAATATTAACGTGAGTAATTAATTAATCTTTATTCTTTTAATCTTTATCAAAAAAGTCAACAACATTTATAGGAGAATAACAATCATCTACTATTACAATTTTATTAAATTTTTATATAATATAAAACGAAAAATAGGTATCTTCATTGACTAACTCTTATCTGTAAGCTATCCTCTATTAATTAATCTAAAATATTATATATTTTTTTCTTCAAAATTAATTTTCAAACCACTACATCTTCATTATTAACTCTAAAGATTGGGAATCACTCTACAATCTACTACCTCTACTAAAAATAATAATAATAATAAAAAGAATAATAATAATAAAAAAATAATAAAATTATAATAGTAAATAAAATAAAATAATATAAAATAAATAATAATTAATAATTAATAAAATAATAATCATTAATAAAATAATAATAATAATAATAATTAATAAAATAATAATAATAAAATAAATAATAAATAATAACAAAAATAATAATAATATAAATAATAAAATAAATAATATAATAATATAATAATAATAAAATAATAATAAAAAAATTATAATAATAAATTAATTAATAATAATAATAAAATAAATAAAAATATAATTAATAAATAATAATAAATATAAATTAAATAAAATAATAATAATTACAAACTTAATCTCATTTCTACAAAAAAATACGCTATATAACATATATCATACAAAATAAATAAAAAATAACTACTAATAATTATAATATATATTTAATAAGATATAAAAGATTATAATATAATATATTTAATTTAAAATAACGTATATATATAATAAATATTATAGATATAATATAATAATATATATAATAATTATAGTTTTATTTAAATTTTTATTATATATTAGTATATATGAATAAATAAATACATAATAATAATAATACTATATATATTATATATAATAATATAATATATAATACTAAATAAAAATATAATAATATATATATATAATGATATATATATATATAATATATATATATATAATATGATATAATATTATATATACTATATATATATAATAATAATAAATAATATAATATATATATTATATAATATATATAAAATATATTTATATAACATAAATATATATAATGAAATATATAATAAATAATATATTAAATAAAATATTAATATATTATATATAAAATATAATATCAATGTTTAAGCCTCTAATTAAAATTCTCTAAATAATCATCTATGTATATATTAATCAAATTCATTTGCATTCCATTTCATACCTTTTCCCATCAATCAAAACACAATAACTCTCATTACATCCAATAACCTTCCAAATCTTCTTCCTTTTCACCCAAATCCTCACTCATTCTTTCCATACCTACTAAAACACTATTACATTTTGCTTCATTAGATTTTAGAAAAATCTAAACTTATAATCCAAACTCATTATCCGCTATAGAATGTAAAACATTATTTTCCTCCTGAAGAAGCACGTATCCCAACGACGTATCCGATGCATCTACTTGGAAGATAAACACACTGTCTAATCGTGGCATTCTCAAAACTGGTTTAGAAGCTAATGCCTTTTTCAGTTCTTCGAAAGCATGCTGGTGTTTTACTTCCCAACGGACCTTTGTTGGCTCACCCTTCTTCGTCAAGTCTGTGAGAGGCGCGGCAATTTCAGCGTACTTTCGAACGAAATCTCTGTAATATGACGTTAATCCAAGAAACGATCTAACTTGTTTTAACTTCTTAGGCGGTTCTGCTTTCAAGATCTTCTTGACGTTGTCTTATTGTAAACCCTTAACTCCATTTCCAATGTGGTGTCCTAAGAATTCGACATTCAAAGCTGCAAATTCGCAGTTCGTCGGCCTCACCGTAAATCCTTCTTCCTGTAATTTAGTAAGTACATTCGATATCGTGTCCAAATGAGTGTGCCAGGTCCTTGAATGTATTATGATATCATCTATATAAAAGTCTACTTCATTTATTCCATCCAGAATCCTCCTCATCGCCCTGACCAACGTCGCACTATCAATAACTATCCCATATTGCCATAGTGTAGTAATCATTCATCGATGAGTCTCTGGACCAATATTTATCCTTTTTCTTGTTTGACACTTACCAACAACTCCTTTTAATCCTCTCTGGATACCATGTTTTCGGACGAGCCATACTATAACGTTTAATGTATCCTCTGATTCTACTTTGGAACATACTCTCACACGTATCGTAGCCTATATCCTTCATAAGCTTTGAAAAACATGTCAGTTTCTTCTTAATCTTATTACTGACTCTTCTACTACTCTCCACATTGTAATTATTCTCAGTTTCGGTGAATACAGGTGCGTTCACTTGAATTGATACGTTATTCTCACTACTCGTTTTAAGTACAACATCTTCTGCCAGTTTGTCTCTTACATCCTCTCTTTTTCTGAAGTTTCCTAGCATCTTACATTTTATTTCATAGATACATCTTCTCGTCATGTTTGATTGGCACATTTTATTTAAAATACCATCTTTATCTTTCTGACTTGCATGATTTACATCTGGCCAATGATACCGTTGAATCTTTCCTCCTAATGTCTTCTTGACGTCTCCGTAAACCCAAAATCCTTCATCATACACTTTACAAAATTCTTTATCCCTAAAGTTCTTATCTTTATTTATCCTTCTTTTAATACTATATATAATACCTCCTTATTATATATTATATATTATATATTTTATTATATTTTATATTTATAATTACTTCATATTTAAGTTTTTATTGCTTATATTAACAACTAATAATATTATTAGTATATATAAATCTTATTATCTTTTATAAAGTATGTTTATTTTATAATTCCTTAATATCTATGTACTCTTATTCTTTATTAAAAAGCATTTAACATACTGTATAATTAATAACGCTTCAACGAGCTCGCTAAACACAAAGGATTTCACATAAATGGATATTTACCATCATATATATATATAACTATATGTAGTATCTCTATAAAATATAAGCCATAATCAGCCATAATCATATATATATATATAATACACGTTAGTACATTTGTATTTTAAACTTAATTTTCTTATACAATATTTTTATATAATTTCCATTACATTTTAAACATATATTCCTTTGCAGTTATATTACATTTTATATAATATTTTCATTGTAGTTCTTACATTTTATTCGTATTTACCACTGGATCGTTCGTCACAGACTCCTTTACTTCAAGCTATATTACTGTCCATCATAATGCATCTATATACTCTTCTATAATTTCTACCCGTTTTTATTATAATTCGTAATACACATATGAATTTATTATGTGAGTAAAATCTTAATATCTTTCAACTATGTGAATAGATTTGTGAAAATTCAATTCTATTTTTACAATTTACTTCGAAATCAATATTATTATCTTGATATTTAATACGTATTACACGTATTTCTCTATTTATATCTGTAAGTAAGTTTCTCCTACTTAGGCGATCTTCTTGTTTTCGCCTTCTCTCTTTGTGAGTTTCTTCTTGGGGACTATTAATATACCGCATACTATTATCTACGAATTCTTACTAATGTGCACTTTAATTGAAACGCTCATATAGGGTTTTTTACATATTTCTTAAGACTTTATTCTGATTTGAAGAGTCTAGTTAACCATTAAAACTTTTATCTCCACTATACTATCAAAACGGCTATTACACTTACTAGTGTATAATTCATATTTTCTCATTGCAGAAAATAGTTTTATTAATCATTAAGCTGATTTTTTTTTTTCTTCATGAACTAGGATATACACGTTTTCGCATTTAAAACCAAGATTAAGAAATAACGCACGCACATTAACACAGTTTAGTAGATACGAGAGTCGGCAATAGAGAGTGTGTGGCGTTTTGTGTACTCATGAAAAACCGATTCACAGCTTTTTTTGTTTCGGTAATTACCACTTTTGAGGAAAAAAAAGTTTATAGAATATATACTTAATATATAAAGTTTCCGTAAGAATAGATTTGCCAGAAAAAGCACAGCATAATAGAATTAAAAACGCGTTGGTTGCTTCTGCTGTTATAATCTCTTATTTATATTAGGTGATATTTTCTTGCTTACACAGTTTTTTTCTGGACGAAGCTAAAGATATTTTATTTATATTCCTACTTTTATCATTATAAATATACTTTATTATATATATCTCATTTCTTACTGATTTATGTATATTCTTGTGGAGCTTCAACTTCAACTTATTTTGCATGATGACTATCCAGTTTATGATATTCTTGGAATTAAATTACACTCCTTTCATTTTAAAAAAAATGAATATATCAACTGTAATTTGTATACCCATTACTCCTCTAATTATACGCTATTCTCATTACCCCATTATTACACTCTTCATCTACTTGTTGTAGTCCCACCTCTGCGTGCACCTTCTTACCTGGAGAGAGTTTAATTTTTTCTGTTATCTTCCTTTTCGAATAGGCACAACAAAAACGTGGGACTGATCTAACGTTTCTTCCTTAACTTTTCATCTAATCGCTCCTTTCTTCTAAATACTTACGTTACATCCATTACCGCTGTAAATAAATAAACAGCGATTCGTTTTGGTAATCTTCGCGTAAATGATTTGCTGCAAATATTCTCAACTCAAACTTTTTTATTTTAATGTCTTTTAAATTACCTTTTTTGTTCATAAACATTTGAGTGAGGAAGAATATGCTTAAAATGTCTCATTCGATTTCTTAAAAAGGAATTCACCGTTTAATAATGGTTGGGACGATAAACATGTTGTTTCGTTGGAGGAATTGATGTTCTTGAGAGATCATTATTGGGCGTTTCTTCTTTTCACGCCACCCAGTTTGCTTGCTCCTTATTATATTATTTGACGGGATAAGTTTGTTTTCTCACAATGCAACCCTACACACTCCGATAGCCTGTTGATGTAATTAAGTAACTACTCTCATTTAATACACTATTGTTGGTGGTTATATTACTCACAATCTAGCAGCTTCTCACTTTCTTAAATAATAAATTGATTGGTAGTCAGGGACTTTTCGTTTTACTCTATACTCTCTTACTATCCTCTATACAGTACTGAGATAATTATATCTATATCCCATCTCTTCTGTCGGGTTACTCCTAACCGATGAATTATATAATTGTAGTATAGTGTAGATTTATATAAGCTTTTCATCTTTGACTGAGTTTCTTACTTTTCGGATAATATCCCCCAACAATCATGCCAAATCTTCTTCGAAACTCTCATTGACGCACTTCAAAATTTTGAGTTATTTTACATTAATATATAACCGGTACTATAATCTGTTTCTTCTGATACTCCTCTCCAGTATAACTATAACTTATCCTCCCTCAGTGAAAGGGTCCTTTGAGACGACTGCCTTGTTTTGCTAAATAATCAGTCATTTTTTTTATCTCTTTATTGGTCCGGATTCTCTGATTTCCAAGACTATTTTATCATCATTAGCGGTAGGTTTGCTTTTTATTCAATCTTACATGTCCTTTCTATTCTAATTTCTTCCGCTAACTCTATCCCTTCTTTAGACTTTCTTTGAATTATTATTCAGCTGTAACTTGGGCAAATTTCTCCTTAAACTTGGTAGATATCATTATTGTGTCTTGCACTATAACCACCTTTGTCTCACCAAGAGTAGAGCATATAATAATAAAATATATTTAAATATTAAATGGTGTAATGTTTAGGGAGGATATTTAAAATTGAACGTGGACATAACTTGTAAAGGATTAAATGGATTAAGTGTTATGAGCGATTCTCAGCATCTATTTCTGAGTCGTTTCGCTAAATGGGTTTGCATTAATTATATTTATACTTATATTATATATATATATTACTAATTATATTATATATTATATATATATATATATATATATATATATATTCTTCTTTTTATATATATATTAATCTTATTTAATATTTACATATTAATGATGAGACGACTTTGAGATTATTATGTTGTTAGTGTTGTTGTTAGCGTGTATTCTATAATATATTATCATAATTTATATGTGATTTAAATATTAGAGACTAAGAGTGATTTAGATCTTTCATATTAATATATATATATTATATATTATATATATTATTATAATATACTAATTTATCTTAATATATAATATTAATATATAATTTACTATTATATTCATATTATATATTCTATACGGTATATTATATATATATTTCATCCTATATATCTTTATTATTCATTTATTTTATATATATAACTACTACTTTACTTCTTAATAAATATATTATTATTTAACATATTATAATACTCTTTATATATATTTTAATAATATATATATTCTATATATTTTACTATTATTTATTATTAGGGATTGTTTACCGATTATAGTATCGAGTATCTGGTATCGGTATGTATACCTCTGAATATTCGGCCCATATTTTTTATGGTAAATCGGTATCGGTTATGAATTATATTTATCGGCCGTATACTAAATTTTAGCCGATATCTTACTTATATTTTTTGGGTGGAATTAAATTCATGAGACAAACTTTAATATTAAATTAATAATAAACCTCTGTAATCGATTAATTAGATATCGCCAGTTACCTACTAAGTTTCATGTTTTTTTTTTTTCCTTCCGATTTCTCTTTTTATTACACTTCAGACATTTTTATGCGTTTCTCTTCCTCGTAGATCTCCAAACTTTGGGGCATATATGCGGTCACTTATACCCATCTCTTTGGAACATCCATAATATTTATATAATTAATAATCAATGATTTATTTTTATTTATTTTTTTTAGTTGATGCTAAATAGTATTATTATTTTTTTTTGTACGTTTCAATTTCGTGAAGGCAGTTGTGAGTTAGCGTGAGTCGTTGTGTTTTAAACAATTTTCTGGAATATTTCTTATACATATTTTTAGATATTTTAGCCTGGTCTATTATCTAGGGTTTGTAAATATTTTCGGTTTAAAAGATTTACGGTTTTTTCAAATATTACGTCTGATACATTTTCCTTCTATTTTCTCCCTTTTGGATTTTTGCTGAATATATGCAGCTGGTATTTTTTTTTATTTTTTTTTATATTTTTTTTTTTTTGTGTGATTTGCGTGTTGCGTCTGTAATGATAACTCCAGATTTGTACAGTGTCCTCTGGCATTTGTCCTTACTCTTGAATTTATACCAATCATGGTTGCAAACTCTTTCTTCTGCATCCCATAGAATACTTACTCTCTAAGACCTTCTAAACCTAATTTTTGCTCTTTTCTGAGACCCAGAGGGCAAGAATATCCCATCCTTCAATCGTTGTAATTATTATCCAATCTATACTTATTTTATTAAATATTTTTGTTTAAGGGTGGGAGTATGTGCCTATGAAATAATAAAACATTTTCCTATAACAGCTCTCGAGATACGCACTCGAATGTCTTCCTAACTTCCGATGTTTTCTGTGGCTTAAAATATTTCTTCTTCAAGCTACATCAATATTCTTTTTATGCTTCTGCTCTGTTCTCCATGCTAAAAAACAGATTTTTCAATTGCACTTTTTTTTTTGATTACCTTTACACTTTCTACGAGACTGTTTAATCTTTTCATTTTTTCCAATACTTACACTGAGGTCCTCTATTTTAGGGGATTTCAATGTAACAACAAAACTGAATTGTTGGGTTTCTCTCGTACGATTTAGGTGGGAGGAAGCCGAATCATTTCGTATTCTCAACGATCTGAGCAACATGATTAAATGAATAACTACACAATCATTCCGGTATCGTCCCAGACCGATTTCTTGAACACCTTTGACCTATGTCTTTCACGCACGTAGTCCTTCCTCTATAAATAATACACCACATTTTCGCTCTCTATCGTAAATTCTGACCACAACTTATATTCACTTAATTTTAATACTTTCTCTCCACATTCCAATCGTGTGGCCTATGCGAGGTTTTCCTGGCACTGATTGATCGTGGGGCCGATTGGGGGGCATTGCGATGTTGCTTTCTACGCTACTACATTGAAGCGTGACTCGCTTTGAACTCTTAAGGACGTGCTCTAATATTCTGCCCGATAAACGTGGGAACTGTGTGAATTTGTTTTCAATGGGAAATGAGCAGGTTCATTCTTTTCTCGACTAAATCTTTTTCTCTCAAAATTCATGGTTCGATCGTACTTGTTTCTGGCCTATCAGGCTAGAGACAGCTTTATTCGGGTGTGGAAAAATATCTCGTTCTCCTCTATCACTCTGCTTGCCAATTTTCTTCAGCTAGAAAAATACGGTTGCAGGGATACTTTCCGTATTGAGCAAAAGCGGACTTTTCATTTAAATTGAGAAATGCGCTGGGCCTCTTGGTTTTCTCCTACTGAAATCTCTCTGGCCTCTGGTGCAAAAACATCTCTAACAACTTCTGATAAATCATCTTTTCCTCTTTATTCGTCTGAAGATGATTCTGTTGTTTAATTCCACTCCAATTCAACTGAAAAGGCAATCAATCTTCTTTGGCCTCCTATTTTCCTCCTAACTTAACCCTGGCGACTTCTGGTATTCCTTCTTCCTCCTCTTCTCTACTCAGGTGTCCTATGCTTTACCTGTCATTTTACATTTGATCGGGTGCATTGACTCCTGAAATCTATGAACGTTTAGGAAAGGCGGGTGGCCCCGGATGGCAATCCTCTCCGAGTTTTGAGGAATAATGCTTCCGTGCTGATCCCCCTCGTTCAACTATATTCCTATGCCTCAATACTAGCACTTTCTTTCCCTCAGTGTTGGAAGCAGCGCACATATGTCCAACCTATTTCCGAAAAAGATGAGCTGGCTCTGATCTTCTAACTATTGCCCATAGCTCTCGATTATATTCTCTCAAGAATCCTTTTTGATAACCCTTCTCCAACTCTCATTCTTAGATTCATCTGGAAATTCTTTCCCTTCTTTCTTGGATTACAAGTACTTTTGGTTTTGGTGCTCGAGAATCTACTGGCGATATACCTTTTTTAAAGATTTATTGGTTATTTTCGCCTTAGGAACTACGGGAAGACCTGGGTGTGCTGGCGCTTGACATATCCAAAGTCTTTTGATACGGGAAAAAAAAAAAAAAAAAAAAAAATATGGACGCGTCACTTGCTCTCCAAGCCCCCTTCCTCTTTGGTTCCCTTCTCTCTTTGCTTACTTATGTCCTAGCTCTTTCTTTCAATATAGCTCAATGTCGGGGCTGCTGTTGATGGGGCGGACTTTTTCTTTTTGTTTCAATAGTGGAGGGGGTTTCTCAGGGTTCTGTTTTTATATCTCTACTTTTCCTGCTTTTCCAACAATGATCTTCTAACTGCAATCTACCTATCCCTCATACTATGTGGATCTCACCTTCATTCTTCAATCATATAATTCTGCGCTCCTTCTTTTACCTTCTAGAATTGCTCTCTCGTAATTAATCTTTTTTCCGATTCTATTCTCGCTGATCTGGATGAATTTCCGGGGTTGGGTCGTCTAAGCTTGTGATTAATTTTTTTTTAAAAAACCAACTTCTACAATCCCTCTTCTAAGACAAACATTAACCTTTTCTATCTCTTTCGATGGTTCCCTCTGTCTTCTGTTGACAATATAATAAACATTCTCTGTCCTTAAATTCAAGACAAAAACATTGTTTGAAAAAACCTCAAATACGTGGTTGCTAGGTGCGGCCTCAAAGAAACTGGGAGTTATGTGTAGACTGCGAGACTTTTTCTCTTCTCAGTTACTCCACCTATAAAGGATCTCATCCGCCCTCTTGTATGGAGTATTCCTCTCATATCTGTGGGGAGCGGGGGGCTCTGGTTTCAATCGGCTTTGGATAAGGGTCGAGTCAAGGCCAAAAGACTTAATAAACTGTTCCGTACTTTCCCTAGTTCACTTGACCCTTTATATTTTGCGGCGCGATGTTGGTGCTTTATTCCCTTTTCTAATAGGTATTGTAGAAGCAAAGTGGTCGAGGGAACTATCACTCTGCGTCACCCCCCTTACGAGAGACGGCCCCGGTAGCACAAGGGGTGCTTGTGTCGGCACATGAGTTTTTGTGTTGATGTCAGTAACTCCAGACTGGTTCGCTGCCGTGCTTCTTTCTTTCCAGCACTTCTGTTCTGTGGAATTTCTTTCCATCATCTGTGTTTCCTACTCAATTTAGTTCTTCCTCACTTTAAAAGCCTGCGTCTTTGCTCATCTGCGTATTTGCGTTAGATGGATTTTGAGGCGTTCAAAAACCTCACTCCTTGAATAGGGTTCTGCCCGTGAAGTGTATCAAACTGTAAATAAATAAATAAATAAAGGTTTCTAATAAGGGAATTCATTAAGCTAGCTGAAAACCCCAACAGAAGATGGCACTCCGACATGTGACCACTTTCTAGAATGCATTAAATAGCATAACCGAGGACCTGCCGGGGCGCTGTGACAAAAAAAAAAAAAAAAAAAATAAAAAGAGAGAAAAAAAAAATAATATTAAAAAAAAAAGAAGACAGAGAAGTGGAGCCGCTTATCTGCAACCCCTTGGCAACAGAGCACTGATAGTGAACGATGGTGGGCTTTTCAGCAAATAACTACTGAAGATGAGGATTTGGATACGTTGTAAGACTTGATAAGTTCATGGCCGAAATTGCATTGACATCTCATTACCTTCAAAGGAATCACACCGGAACCTAATTCGTAAACTGAAGAGACGTCATCAAGGAGCAAAGATATATTCAAATTTGCAGTCTGTGAAAGAGGAGATGAGTTCTACGAAAACAAGGAGATGCTGCACAAGAAGAGAAATCCGTTCATGCGGTGGCTTAAAAATGGGCCAAGGGTTTTTCATTATTATTATTGGTTGCAGGCAAATAATTATCAGACCCTCTTCATCAGTCGAGAGAGAGCGTATGTATAGTGTAGGTTAGGTTAGAATGTAAACAACCCAAAAGGAACAGTCTCTGCAGAATCTAAGTGAAGAGCTTATTTTTGCATACAATTTGTGAATTTTTTAATTTTGAGTATTGAATGATATCTTCTTTATAGATTATTATTATGTCATGTGAGTAATAGCGTTTTTTATTTTATTTTGCGAATCATTAATAATTGAGGTCTCTTCTTCATTAATTTTTATATCTTTATATTGTAGCTAGTTAAAGAATCTCTTGTAAAAGAAGTAATTCAATGTTAAACATAAAAGCTAGTAGCTAAAAACTGTGTTAATACTTACTTGAAAATGGAAATGGAAATTTTTTAATAAAAACACAAACAAAAAGTTATTAATATATATTTGCAATTATTTATTCGTCTGATTTGGTACTATTTTTTTATATATATAAACATACTTGGACACACAAATATGAAAAATCAATAAATGTTTCCCGTGTAAATTATGTATGCGATTGATACTGAATATGAATATATTACGAGTTATTACTTGGTGTATTTATATTTAATTTAAAGTATCCGGTATCAGTGTCGGTACGGTATCGGCACCTAAACTAATAGAGGTATCGGTATGTGTATCGGTCCTCTTTTCCTGGTATCTGTACATCCTAATATATATGGATAAATATTCCTTGAATGATCTTACTCCAGATTAGAATATATTAAATATATATATATATTATAATATATATATATATTATATATATATATATATATATATATATATATATTATATATATATATATTATATATAATTATATATATATATATATATATTTATATATATATATATCATATATATTTTATAATATAATATTGATATATATATATATTATATATATATATTATATATAATGTCCGATTTGGCCACTTGAATAATATATATATATATTCATAAATAATCCTTGAATGAATCCTTCACTTACGAATTTTATATATATTATTATATTTATAATATATATATAAAGAAATATATATATAATATTATATATATATTATTATATATATATATATATAATATATTATATATATATAAATATTATTAATATATTATATATAATTATATATATATATATAGACTTATTAACACTACTTCAATAAAATATTCTTTGGTGCTATTCAACATCGCCGTTTTCCATTATTTATCCTAACCTAACCTAACCTAACAAACTGATCCTTCTGAAAAGAGAAGAAAAAATCTTATGATATCTCGTATTGGAGTCTACGTTAGTAATTCATTTCATTGTAAATAAATAAGAATATAATAAGTAAAAATAATAAGTTAATATAAACGTATATTAAACATTTTATAACTTAATAAACGTAAATTTTCAATTCAAATTTCTTACAATTAAAAATTAATTAAGAAATTGTAATTTCGAAATATATTCAATAAGCATTTTAATACTAAGCTTTATATTACTAGAATTGAAAGTTACAAAGTTTAGATACTAATGTTATCATATTACGGCAAAATCATATCTAAACTTACAATGATTGTTTTCAATATTCAACTCAATACACAATATTCAATTCTAGTAATATCAATCCCCCTTCTCCGAGTCTCTTAAAATGAAATGAAGTGAATCCTGCTCGTCCAAGCGCAAAAAATTGCATTACAAACCAGCCAAAGCCGATGAAAATCGAAGGGCACACATATTGTTTGCGTTCAGAGAGCGAATAGCCTTTTATTGACGGTAAAGAAACATTTAGTTGTAATCCGGTTGTGAGGATTATTCATACATACATTGTTGCGTAGAGTTTTAAAATGATCATATGTATGCGATTGCACACGTTAAATATTTAGTACCAATATAAATAGAATTTTAGATAACATGTGGTGTAAAGATTTATGGAATTGTATTTGCATTTTATTTCCCATATTCAAAATTTATAGTTATTTATTAATGACTTCATTAGTGATAACAGATGTTTTGTATTTTTATTAAAATTAAAATAAAAAAGAAGAAGAAGAGAATATACCTGTAGTTTTATTTTCTCTCACATCCATATTCAGAGACAGGATATTTCCTCAACTTCCAATCAATTAGATATTTAAAAAGTTAACACAATTCAACAAATTCACCTTTTAGATAAATATGAGTGCTCATTTGATTCCACATCCGCAACCACATTTCAGAATTTAAATATAATGAAAAATCACCAAAATAAAAAAAAATATAAAGTTAAAAAGTTAAGTATACCGACAGAACAAAGAAGGAAGCTTCCCTATGATTCTTAACGATTTCAATATAGAGTGTTGTAGACAAGCCAATTTCACTTCTTTCTAACTGAATTATTAAGCAGTGGTTCCCTCAACAACTCTTTTGTTTCATATTTTTATTCTAGTTTTTATTAATGATAAATCTGTCACCTCATCGCCTGTCTACTATTACCAATATGGCTCACCCTTCATTAATTTTCATTTCAAAAAGTCTCCTTAACAACTGGAGCCAATATAAGATGTTCTAATAGGACTAGCCTCTCATTTTCATCGTAATTCTTATTGTAGTGAAGAGAAACATTGCTTTTTTCTTTTTCAATGAAATGAAAAAGCTCTCTGGATTAAGCTTTTCAAGGAAATTAAAAAAGCTATCTGAAATAACAACTTTCCGAAAAAAATGAAATAACTATTTCCATGAATGAAAAAAAAGTCAATTTATCATACTGCAATATTATTATAGTTGTTACTCTTATAATTTTTCCGAAAAACTGCAGTCAAACCTTCTCTGTCTTTAATAATATTTTTTAGTCTTTCGTTTCTCGAATTTCGTGGAAGGATAAGTTTTCTTCGCTTAATACAATCTACTAAGAATGTTGTTATTCAGCGGCTCGCACAGGCGAGTAAGTTTTTACACCGGTACCTCGTCAGCGCAGACGGCATTTGGAGGCGATGCGGTTTGCCATGCATATACGGCAACCTGCTGTGCATCTACCCTATTGTATATGTTTGTTTAAGTTTTCCTTTAAACAATTAGCGATGAAAAATATTTTTATAAAGAAAAAAATCATATTTAAGACAGATGATAAAAGTACGCAAAATCACTTTTTTTGAAACTTAAAACCAAGATTTTAATTTTAAATAAATCAAATCTTTTATATTGTTTTTCCCTCGGATCATAAATGCATTTCTTAGTTTATCCTTGGAACAATTCATATATATATTATATATATATATATATATATATATATCATATATAGTATCATATATATTATATATATATATATTATATTAATATTATATATATATATATCTATTATAAATAATATATATATTATATAAAAATTATGGATTATCATAAAATGTATAAAATCAAACTATGAGATTATCTCTATCTTTACCCATTAAGCGGGAGGATCCTACCCATCCAGACCGCCGTTCCCAATAAAAAAAACACAAAATGCCATGGCTCTAAACATGTGTATATAGCGTGCTCCACATATTTTAAAAATTTTATTACCCGTTAAGCTTCTTAATTCCTTATTTATCTTCATGTTTTCATTCCCCCTCTAGTATGGTTTTTTGTTTCTCTTCTCTAATTCTTCTGCCTCAATCTCTCTTCTCTCTCTCATTCTCTCTCTCTCTCTCTCTCATTCTCTTTTCTCTTTCTCTTACTCTCTCCTCCTCTCTCGTCTCCTCTCTCTCTCTTCTCTCTCCTTCTCTCTCTCTCTTTCTCTCTTCTCTCACCCTTTGCTTGATGTATATTCTATTAAAGAGTTTAGCTTAAACATTTAGGACGATCATTGGTAGTATGTGAGCTCGCATCTATCTCTTTCTTCTCTCTCTCTCTCTCTCTCTCTCTCTTCTCCTCTCTCTCTCTTCCTCTCTCTCTCTTCTCCCTCTCTCCTCCTCTCTTCTCTTTCTGATAATAATTATAATTTTTCAGTTTTCGCATCAAATTTAAATTTGATAATTCTAAATCCTTTTTAATCAGTTTAGTCTTTCCTTTCCTTAATGCAGTGTTTTCAACTGTGTAGCCGCGGGCACTGAGGTGCCGCGGTCTTATTGCGGGTGCCGCGCTCTAACGAAATACCTTCTCAGTTCAAGGAATTATTGCTAGATTAATTAAAAATTATTAAATCTAGTGGTATTTTTTTTTCTTCTTAGCCTTACTCTTAGAGAGCAAGATTTTATAATATATATATATTATATATATATTATTATATATATATATATATTATATTATATATAATATATATATACTATAATTCAATTATATATATTATTTATATATATAATATATAATTGGGCTTGCAGCGATTAATTATTGATACCTATGGGTGCATTGAACTAAAGTTTGACCACTCTTATGCAATTATTATTTACTTGTTATGATGCAGCAGATTCATTTTTTTCGCTCCGGGATGCGGATGTTTTGATTTTTAACATCCGCGGAATGCGGATGCGGAGTGTTTTTATATATATATATATATATATATATATATATTATATATATATATAGTATATATATAATAATAATTAATATTAATATATATAATTATATATATATATATATTCATATATTACATACATTAATTAATATATATTATTACTATGACTATAAAATTAGGGTTTTGCACACATATAATTTGATGTGTACAGGTGAAGGCACGGGACAACTCAATGCACCTTACACCTCTTTACCACCTTCGTCTAATGAATGAGATTTTTACATGGATTATTATGCTTTTTCATAGCATGAATTCAATATAGGAGAGGTTGTTTGCTTGAGAAATTAGTTTTTTGCCCTTTCTTGCTTGAGAGTCTGTTTTTCTTCATCAATTATTAGCAGCTTGCTAAATCTCTCTTCATTGGAACACTAGTTTAGAAGAGTATTTACTGCAAGGGTCTTACTCAGGGTGGGTAAAAATATGGCTTAATATCACCAACTGATGGGATTATTTGTCGTTTTTGTGTATTTTCAATCTATTTGCCCTCCCCCCTTTAACGAAAATTCTGCGTCTTTTCCCTACTGATTTGTAAAATTCTTTCGTGAATCTGTTTTATTACTATGTAGAAGTGTTGATTCTGCAGATTTCCAGTTTTTTACTTTTAACAGGATAATGGTTAAATTACTGTCCGGATTGAGTTTTAATGGCAACAACAAAATGACGATTACTTTGTTTTCTAATTTGTCATGTTTAAAAAACTTCATTTATACGAGTCTAATAATGTTGTAAAGTTTTGCAAGTCATTAATTTCACAGACCAGCGTTTTTCTAGCTTTAGTTTTATTAAATTTTCATTCTTTTTAAACCGCATTCCATTTTCATTGAAGATGATTCAAGTTCCTTAGCTTGAGATTCAATGGTATTAATCGGTAGACAGAAGCTGTAGGGCGCTGATTTTTTCGTAATTTCTATTTCAATTGGTTTCAATAGCTTATGCAGTTTATATTATTGTCATTTCTCTTATAGAGATGTTTAACTTTGATACGAACTGTACGAAGCAGAGGTTCTTAAGCTACTTTCTTTCAGTGTCTGAAGTGTTGCTATTCAGCGAGTTTGGAACGTCTTTGATAGTAAGATATGGATATCAAGCCGTTTTTGATTGCTTAATCACATTTAATGTGCCTTGCGTTCAGATTCTTAGTGTTTTTATTCTAATTCTTTATCAATCTTGAAATACATATCCGAGCACATCGTAGGGCCAAGGGCGATACGAAATCGAATTTATTAATTGCGTGCTCGCGCATTGCGGATGTTCCTGCATCACTTACTTATATATATATCTATATTATGAAAATCATGGTCAGCCTCCAGATTGCGAGACATAGTGAAAACTACATGCTACACTAAAGTGAATTCGTTTTTGGATCCGAGCAATTTTTCGAAGGTACCAATAATTAATTATAACTAATAAAATTAATAAAGAAATTACTTAAGAGTAATTTTTATTTTATTTTTATATTTACAACGATGCCAAATATTGCCTTCATTAATTTTATTTTGTCGTGGCATTAGTTAATTTTTTTTTACACTTATTAATTATTATTGTAACATTAAAATAAACCAACACCAACAACAACACCAAACACAACAAAAAACCCACACACACAACACAAACAACACACCTACAACACAACCAAACACACACACAACCACACACACACACACACACACCACACCACACCAACACACCACACACAACACCACACACACACACCACACACCACACACACCCACACAACACACACACACACACACCAACCAACACAAACACCACACAACACAACACAACAACACACACACACCACACCACACACCACACCACACAACAACACATATATATATATATATAATATATATATTTTATTAATATATAATTATATATTTACTATATATATATTATATTTATATATTATATAATTATATATATATATATATATAATAGTATATATATTATATATATATATATATATATATATATATATATATAATATGTATATATATAGCAAGCGTTATAGATTGGGCCCCTGTATCTAGAACTGCATAGTAACATAAAAACTGCAATATTTTTTGATTCAGTGGACATTAAAATGCTAGAAACAAATAAAAAAATTTAATTAATTATATTTTAATCAAATAACTCCGAAAAAAAGACAGCAATTCGTTTCAAATTTAATTTAAAATGATACCAGAAAAATTGTTTTCTTTAATCTTTTTATTATTTTAGACCAACTTTAAATATATACTTTTCATTTGTTTGATTATTATTAAAAAATAGTTTATATATTGTAAAAATTAATTTCCCCCACTCACGGGTCGGAAGTAGTACAAATCTTCAATATTGAGATCCTCGTTATAATTAAAAAAAATAAGTTTTTCTTCAATTCTAATGAAAGTTTTTAATTTTCAAATGTCGGCCAACCTATATTGGGGATTATGTCTTCAGATATTTGGGGCGCAATTTGTCGTACATCAATATTTATTTATTTTTTTTTATCACTTTGTTTTTATTATTTCTTCATTTCCTGCATTAACATATTCGCTGATTTCAAAAATGTATTTAAGTTTTAAGTACAGAATCATGGCCTCATAATTCGGGCCAATCTAAACGCTTACATATATATTATAATTATTATTAAATATATATAATATATATTTATATATAACTATATTAATATATATATATATTATTATACTATATATTATAATCGATAATATATATGAATACCTTGGATAGGCCAGAGTTATATTATATTACTATATATATATTATACTATATATATATATTAGATATATATATTTATATATATATCTATAATTTTATATTATATTATCTATATATTATATATATCATTAACATAATACTATATATATATTATATATTTTATTATATATTTTTTATATATTTATATTCATATAATTATATTATAATTATATATATATATAATATATATACATATTATTATATATATATAACGAAAACGCAAAAAACTTATTTACAATATATATACGTACCTATTTATTTGTAGAAAGCTGAGTATATAGTTATATTCATATGCAATTAGACCTAAAGACTATTTAAAGTACAGTTCAAATGATGTCATTTTTCTTAGCCTATCAGCTATTAGGTTGTTTAAAATAACATGTGGTTTTATAGGTAAGTTTTTAAAGCTTTTATTTTTTTATATAAATCTACACTATACTTAGCATATTTCAATATTTTAAGTATATAAAGCTAAATACCACTTTAAAAAAGTTTATATTAAATTAACACTTTACTTCAACAATTCGTTACAATGATGTCAACAAGTGATACGACTTCTTCGTTTTTTCACAGTTTCATATATTTTCGATTATAGGTAGACAGACTAACTATAACTTTATAACTTGACATACAAAATGACGTCATTCGTCGTGCCGTGCATACAATTTTTACCTTCTATGATCAGGTAGGAACGATAATTTTCTAAATGTATTAATTATTATTTAGCTATTATTATTATTTGGTTGTTTTTCTTTTATTTATGATGAAAAATAGCTTCTTTTTTCAATTTTATATAACAATTTAATATTTAGTATACTTTTCATTTAATTTCTTTTAATTTAAAATTAAAAATATTGAATATTTAACTTTACCTACCCTGCCTACCCTATGTTAACGTATTGATAATTATATATTATATATATATAAGTATATATTAATATTATATATATTATAATTATACTATATATATATAATTATATATATAATATATATGAATAGTATATATATATATTGATGTACGGAGAGTGATTTTCCTATCCCGCGATGCGGATACGGAAGTTAAAATCCAAATGCGAATTGCGGCATGGATACGATGTTTATGTTTTTTAGAGTGTCTTTGCCACAAGTACTTCATAATATATATTATTATATTATATTATATATATATATATATTATATATATTATATTATATATAATATTATATATATAGTATATATATATATATGTATATAAGATTATATACTTGATATATATATATATACTATAAATATATAATATCTGTGTACAGAGTTCAAAGCTTGGACCCAACTCTTTTCACCCCACCAATATTCTTCCCAGCTCACCATTTGGAAAAGGTGTAGTTATATATTATTATATATATATAATAATATATATATATTATATATAATATTTATATATTATATTATATTATATTAATATATTATAAATATATATATATATATATATAAATTAATATATTATTTATTATATATATTAATATTTATTATAATATATATATATATATAGATATATATATATTATAATTATATATATATATATATATAGGGATGTGCCGAATATGAAAAGCGTATACGAATACGGATTTCGGCTAAAGTATTCGCAGATAAATATTCGGCCGAATAATCACTTTCTTCGCCGAATAGTTATTTCCAGTTCTGTCATCATTTAGGAAAAATAAACTTAATGAGTCACAAAAATTGTTGAAATTTTTTTGGATGATTTTTTGCAGATATATAGTAATTCGAGGTGCTGATTCATATTTTTCTGGATTTGTATCACATCCCGTTTTCGTCCAATCATGGATCCTATTTTTGACTTCCCTAGAATGGACCAAAATTATTGCGCCACTACGTAGGCTGTTTATAGACGTTACTTCGATTATCACAATGAGCAAGTTTACCTGCGGTCGTATTCGGGGCATGTCAGTAATTTTAGTACTTACATGTAGGATGCAATGACCTGGATGAGTTCTATATCCATCTGAAATTACCAGTCGGCATGCCGTATTGTTCACCAGGGTGAACTGAAGATCTTGTATGAGAGTTATTTGCCGAAGTTGTCTAGCTGTTGGCTTTGAGGTTGCATGAAAAATGAATACTGGACCATGGCACAGGACAGTAACATTTTCATGTAACAGAAGAGCCAGAGTGCGAAGCTCTTTCCATCAGATAGTAACCTTGTGTTTGCAAGTGGAAGTTGCAGGACTACTATCCTATGGCTCCCAGCATACGATTTCGCTGAGCGACTGTATTGACACTTCACGAGACATTTAGTGTGTTTGATTACACAACGGCAACAGTATGTTCGTTCCAGTTAGGTATTCGGTACGATGAGAGGAGTATGCCCAAAATCCAACAGTTGGAGAGGCACAATATCAGGTACTATTGAGGCATATGCACGTCGACTCAATGGTAACACATTGCTCGCGTCAGAAGAGGTTTCACAAATATCCCTGCTTCTTTGCTATTGGGACGCAAGGCAGCAAAGGTCACTCGACCAAAAAGAATTGGCCACGAGGGAATACCTTGACGCCAAGGTTGACAGCGAACATCGTACGTGAACACTTAGCACAGAGAGAACATATTTACTCCACTACACATAAAAACTTGGTTTGATGAACAATTTGTGGAAGGCACCGACCATGATGGTATGTTTTCCGCGTATATATGACTCAGTATGACTGGTCTGAGTGAAGAGAGAAAAAATGGATATTTATGGCCGAAAACTACGGACACTCCTCCGTGATGTACAAACTCCAATGACTGGAACAGGCGTGGCATGCCCTTTTTTCATATTGTAGCACAGAATTTTTCTGGGGAAACAGAAAAGCGAAAACACTAACATTGTCTACAGGAACTGTAGGACGTTTTCATCTTATATGTAGAATAAGTATAAAAGTATACACTACTTACATCTCACCGTAAGAAATTTCTTATAACCTAGGCGTGTTAGTGAATGAGAGTGTGAACGCTTCATCAGATTAAAGTTCATGAGACGATTACCAGGCGGCAAGTGGATATCAATATGATGTACCGATATTTTGGAGCTTGATGAGATAGTCCAGACCCTTGCACAGTAGATAGTCCTACGAGAGAAATCACTCCATGTGCTATATAGTTTGTTCTACATTAACTAACCCATTCCTTCTATTACATTCATTGTTGTCCATATTACTCTTTATTGTTGTATTATATGTCTTAACATATATCTATGAAAGACATGTATCATATCATTGAATTGTTTCTCTCCATTATATTCCAATATATTATAATCTATATATCTACTATATATATATATATACTATATATATAATATATATTTATATATTTCTATATATAATTATATATAATAATATATATAATAATATAATCCGAAAAGTCAGATCGCTCGAGGGTAAACTTAAATCATAAAATTTTACAAATCTGTGTTCAACACAATATCCTCACAAATGCGATGTGATATGCAAAACCGATTACATTTTTGAATCAGCACATCAATAATCAATTGCCAAACCCCGTCCAGAATTTATGTTTACCGTGTTAGATATACAAGTAAAAAACAAAAGTAAATAACTTATTTTTTATATTATAGCAAAATTCACATATTAAAATACATTAATAAGGAAATTAAGTTTCGTATGTAAAGATATTAAACTAAACTTATTTGAATAAGCTTAAGGTTAAAATGACAGAACAAGTGAATTTTTTATTTTCAAGGGATATTTTTTGTGGCTTCATAATATTTCCTCTGATATCTTAATATTCTTCTACACATTTCGGACTGATGCGGTGGAGCTGAAAGCTATTTATTTGATAGTTTTTCCCTTTTACATAAAACTATTTTCCAGTGTTTTTCCACCAATTTAAAGGGAATTATTGTCTTCACTGTCAAGTAGAAACTTTACTATATTGTTCGTATTTCTTGTGTAATTCCGTATGTAGCCTTTTACTTTCATGTACAATACATATCGTCAGAAGAATGGGGACTTTCTTTTTTCACTATCACTTTCTGTTCTGTATAACGATTTGATGCCACAATTCTTGTAAAACAAATCATTTAAGAAGTGAAACATGGAAAACCTTCAGCTTCACTTTCCCCCTTTGTAATATCGTCAGCAGAAGAGTCAGGAGGCTAAATTTTTCATGCATTTTATATCAATGCCTCAACGACCACTATTTTTTACAATATTCATCTGTTTCATTTGAAAAAATTAGCTTGAATCGCATTATTAAGAAGTAGCAACCAACAAGATTTTCATTATTACTTCTACTGTTATTATTACCTCTACTGATTTTCTTAAGCTCTTCAACGAGTGTATTATGATTGTAAGCTTTCTTTGCTTTTTATTGCTTATTTAAATGATTTATTCTAAATGGAAGGATCTTGGGCGACTCGTTACTTCACTTTAATGCTTGTTTTAGTGTGTTGTCAAATGGCTCAAGTTTCTCCTATTTGCCACTGAAAATCAGTCAAACATTTTCTGTACTTGCATTCGAACGTATATATTTGGGAACTTTTTGTTTAAAACAATGTTTTAAGTATTTCATTAAGTACAATCGTAACCTTCAGGTGACCCAGAATAAACAGATGTCTCAGACTGTAACATTTATGTTGAAAGGGAGCCAACGTTTTTGACCAGCTTCACCCTCACGTTTTCTGTAATTGGTAGATAATAATATGTAGTGGAATTAGTGTTTCATGCAAAGTAATTTAAATCATAATATATTCATTTAACAGAGGAATAGTGGAATAACTTAACTTTTAATATTCACTGATTTTAATGCATAGTTATTATCATGCAAATACATGTGACTATTATAAAAATCATAGAAACTATTATGATAGTAAAGTCTCACACTCTTTTACCTATTACTATAGTATAGTATATGTTATATATTTTGTGCAGTTTTAATTTGGTCATATTTATCACGTAATCTCAATAAATGATTTTATTTTTTATTATATATATATTATCTTGATATATGTCCAAAGGACCTCATGATTAGGATCTGACCAAAATGACAAAGATTTTCCCATATTGGAAAAAATTTGGCTGCTATAATTTTATATTTTTTTGGAGTAAAATATTAGAAACTATATAATAATTAGTTTATTGAAAATAAAATACTATTTCCACTTATGTTATATGTAACCTCCGATAATGCTTATCGTTAATAAATTAAATAACTTAAAATTAATTCTCTCGCTCCTATGATGTCAGAAAGTACATAGTTTCCTCCGGGCACCTAAAGAGATTTGCCCCCCGGTAAATGAACCGATTAATTCCACCACCCAGTTGGCTAATGGTGGTGCAGCGAACTCACGTTTATAATTTCCACGCAAGACCCTCTTGTCGTCTCAAACCGCTACTCCCGCAGAAAAACCCCACTGCCTAAAAATATATACAGTAAGATATTATCATACTATATGTGTTAGGTAAGCCATACTGATAATAGGGAAACAGGTGTTTAGTAAGTTGCTCATCAAGCCCAATGATATTATGATATATATATACTAATTTTGAATCATATATAGTCATGGGAAAAACCAGTCTCATAAGTAAAGGTCTCAATCTTCCATATTACAATATGTTGCATCGTCTAGAAATGCTTGCTATTACGGAAATTTTCCTGGGAAATGATTGGGTAATTATAAATTTCTTAATAAATTATTAATACTTCGTGAATCAGAGTTCTCATAAATTATCGTATATTACATAAATAATAAGCCTATAATATTATGAATAGAGATGTGATATTGAGTACTTTATTAAAAATGACACTTTGTCACATCATTGCTCACTCAATAAGATAACAAAACGATAATAAATAACTATAATAAATATGTTATAATATAAAAAATATATTGTAGACAAACGCGTGAGTCTTCATAATTAATAACTTAAAGATTAATTATTAATGCATATTTTTAAGGTTTACAACCAGATAGATTCGATACCCCACTTTTCACAGAGAGAGAGTATGTTATCTTACTTTATCTTTATATCTATGCTTATTCTAGAATACTAGTGGGCACCTGACTTTGCTGTATTAGACCTCTATGATCCATATGTGAGAGTTAGATAGAAATGAAGCTCTAGTCATGGTACTTGAGATATTCTCTATTACATAAGATGGAAATTTTTATCGACTACTTAATATTTTCTCCGAATTACACAATAATAGCCTAATTGCTGATCTATTAAATCCGATTCCCAAGAGTTTCTCGCTTTTTATAATTGGTATCGCACTACAAATCTGTACATGAGCACGAGTTAATATATTTGACAACACTCTTCTTGGAAAAAGCTTTTTGTAAACTTCTATCTAGCAGTGCACATAAGTGGAGCTAAACTGTCTCTCACTCGAATTCCAGTTCTTATCGTTATCTCTCTTGTCTAAAAGATATTGTAAATATTTGCTATTATTTTGTTTAATATTCTTTTCTTATTTTTTTGGCTAGGTGAAATAATTCTGCCTATATTTATAAGCCTAGCATATATTCATCATAAATAGCATACTAAAATTTAATTTATATAACTATACTCTAGTTAAACAAAGTTATGATTCTAAAGTAAATAATATTTGTTTGAGTATAAGTCTAAGATCTACAGAAATAAGTTTGATAATTGCGCATGATATCGTTTTATGCATAGACCAATCTAAATATATCTATTATTTATCTTTTCTTATTATAGTCAATAATCATCGTTACTATTATGAAAAAGTTCTTATAATAACTATATATATATTTATATAATATTAAAAACACTATATAATTTATAATATATATAAGTTTAATTTATAGCACATTATCAATTTATCTACTAGTTGCCAACTTAGTAAGGTAAAATCCTCAGTTACTTAGAAAACAAAGCTTTTATCTATGAGTACTATAATTAGTCTTAAAGTTTATTACTTTCACTGAGTATTATTCAAGACAGTAAGTATTATAAATATAAATATCAAATCAATCTAAATAAATTTCATTAGTAATCACCTATTCAATCACTCACCTTATATTCTAATCATTGCTTGGATATTTTTCTAGACGTCCAACCATTTGCCCTCTGGGCACGTCATTATCTTTGAGTTTTTTTATGTCTCTCTCAAAGATACTGTTATCCTGAAACCGTGTGTCTCTCAGTCGACAATATCTCTCAGCACCAAAATAACACCTTGAAAAATCAGTAAATGAATACAACTAGTATGTAGTAGTTCGTGATGTGTAAGTGATGATGTAGTTTTAGGTTGTGTGGACTTAGAAGTAGTGAAGAGCGATGAGCGTGCAAGGAAAGAAAGAAGAATAAAGGAGAGATATATTGGTCACACTGGAGAGAAAATTCGACGAGATATAATGGATAGAAGTGAGAATGGAGAGAAAGAGATCTATTTACAAAGGTGTATATTATAGATAAAGTAAAGTCTTGATCAACTAGCCACTCTAAAGAAGATAAGAAATTTGAAAAACTATCATACGATATATTATTCATTTCCCCAACAAAGGTCAAATAGAGCTAATGATCTAGTAAAATAGACTAACCAGTATAAATATTATCTGGAAAGACGTCGAAATTCATTAACGTCCATCAGAAATATATCTGTCCGATATCATAACAAGTAAATTCAATAATACTTCTTTTAGAAAAGTAAATTTTATGCCAATAATTTAAATAACACTGCAATGACAGTATTGACGGATGCCTAGCACTGAAAAGACCTTTATTACCTCTAGCATATCGTTGTAAATGATGGACTACTTAAGCAAGTACTAAAAATTAATATCTCATACCTCGATTAGGTATTTCGGCTTTGCGAAATGGAATAACTAGCCTTTGCCTTTTTATTGACAAAACTATATCACGTCGGAATAGTAGATTAGAAAGAAGGTAGAGTAAATCACAACAGTGTATTGAATAGTAGATCAATTCTTTATGTATCTGCAAAATTTTAGCTAACATAATTCAAGTTAAAGTAATATCCATAGTATAATGATACAAATTATAAACAAATTAGCTAAATTTTTATTTTTAACTCCTGAAAACTAGACAGTTTATATACTTACGTGTTGTTATTGGATAAGGCTATATCTTCAGCGAAATCAACAATTACGACCCGTATTGGTGACTCTACTCGTGGTGTTGCAAGACGCGAGAATGTAAAAAAGGATTGTGAGGCAGTGTGTTATTAAGTACGCAGACCCTCTATGTCGATACCGTTGAACGAATAGGCGAAAAGCCCCTGACCCGAAGCCAAGGCCCTATGGAGGAAGACAAATTCGAAGAAACCTCAAAAAAAGTTACACACATTCTACCACCCGACCAAGTTGTATTTTTTGTTTCGCATAGTACGACGTAAGAAGTAGACGCTATACTGTCTCTCTCATTAGCTAAATTCGACGAGCATGGCAGTATGCTGTTCCCATATTCTAGCAGTAGCCTATACAGAGATGAAGTAGTGAAGTCTACAGATCATCTTGAACTATACTCAAATTATATGATGACACACAGACAAAGTCACCCAGTTTACATTACCTCAATTGAATAGCCCAGAATAAATAATCACTCGACTTCCTCCGACCTGAATAGGAGGTTCTTTATATTTCATGTTATTTTATAGAAAATAAATAACCTTATTCAACGGTCATACAATGCACTAGAAAACAAGCGACTAATATACTGACAGAAATAAATATAAAGTCGTAAATTTACTGAAATAAATAATAATAGTGGAGTGTATTAAGGGATTAAGAGATGTAATTTTAGCATTAGATATATATTTCTAATAATAATTAAGTGTATATTAAATTAAATTCAAGAGGCGGGAAAATTCTCACTTATATACATATATATATAAATGGTTTACATTGTATTTTATTCTATAACTATTTTCTAAATAAACTATTATGATAGTATTAGTCCTCTTAAATTACTAGAAATTTTAGTATCATTTACCTCCAATGAGGTCACGTATCAGTTATATAACGTAAAGAGTAAGTATTGCCAAGATATAATTATTTAATAGTCATGCTCAATCTATACTTTAGAGATGACCCCTAGAAAATATGGTATATAAAGACCAAGCTCCTCATTATCGATAATTTTGAAGAACTAAGCAATTGAAAGTAATTTGGAGGTTGATAGAGATAATCGTAAAATTTCCATAATAGAATGAATTATAGGGTAAGTGGAAAGAATGAAATATAGAAATAAATAGTAGCTAACTTATTATTTTGTGAGATTTATGAGCATTAAAAAATTAAGTAGTATTGATTAGTAAAGGTAATGTATGATATAATATATCCCAGACAAAGAAATAGTATTTTGTCCTTAAAATAAATGTAATATAACCTTTATTATGTTTCCCATCGATATGATAAGCAACAAAATCTCTCAATATGGCTTTCTTAACAATTAAAACCCCTCAGAAACTAGTAAAGTACGTAGTATTAGCATATACTTTGACATTTCCCAGTTATTTAGAAACTGCAAAAATTAGAAAAGTTAAAATTTAAATACACACCGAGGGGAAACAAGAGATTGATTTTTTTTATATGTACAATGCATTCAATCCAGAAATATTGAGGTCTCTCTTCAATGTATAGTCTCGGTCCATAGAGAAGTGTTCAGGTAGAAGGTCATCGTGTTGATCGAAGGAATGAGTAGTGTGAAAGAAATGTGAGAGTGGATTACTAAGAAGTCAGGAGAGCTATCAGCAAAGGTATAAGTGAAGATGTTCCTACTATAGTTCGGATAGATCTCTTAAGTGAAAATAACGTCCCAGATTGCCATGGTTAGAGACTTGACTGCAACCTAACCAGACGTTGCAGGCTACAATCTCTTCGCTAATCGTCTGCGTCTCGTTGCTTCTGCTAGCGTCTAGTGCGTAGTTCTGCGTTCTCTGCTCTGCTCCTTTCTAGCTCTGCTCTGTCTCTCATCTGTTCATCGGTCTGCTTCTAAGTCGAATACTCTCGTGCTTCTTCTCGTGTCTCCTGCTCTGTTCCTCTCTCTCTCTGGTTAATCATTCTTGGCGATAAGATTTTGTGCGAATGCGTCAGTTGGATCGTCGATATTATCATGTACGAGGTAAAATGCTCGTTTCCAAAAACACGAAGATTAGGGCGAAAGCGCCGTCAGGCGTCATGAGTCTCATTTCATGATCTTTAGTCTTCGAGAGAATGTACTCGTATTGCTCGAGTGCGAGATTAGCTTTAAGAGTGAATAAGTGGTCCTATCTCTATTCGTCGTACGAGTTCTTCTTCCAAGTGAATAGTTGTTGTGTAATGACGAATAGTTAGATCTCTATCGAGAGTGACGTGGAGTGAAAGGACCTAATAATATAGCGAAAACTAAAGAAATAAGTAAGGAATAATAAAGAGAGAACGCGTGTTTAGACTCTTACGACTAGCCGGATGTTTCGCTACAAAGCTCTTTGGATCATATTTAGTCGTACTGTTTGTTGCTCTTATGCTACATAAAGTTGAAAATTAAATTATTACAAGCTACGTACGTATCAATATGTATTGCTACCCACTAAATAATTGTATTAGATGAAATCACAATACAGTGAAAATCCCCCTTAGTCAACGATATAATCCTCCACATAAAATAATCCACGAATAAATTAGACATGAATTTTAGAGACCTCCGATATACTACTAATAATCAAACTAATACCTGACACAGGTGAATAAGAAAACATATAACCATCTAATCCGCTTAATTATTGAAATTGTTTTTAGTTTTCGAAAGCAGCTTTCATGAGAGAAAGAGTGAGAGTTTTTGCGACAATTATATTCGTAATTGCCGATCAATTCTTTAGTATTTTATGCCTAATATTAAACCCTCTCACATATTTCAACTACAAATGATTGAATTGAAATATTTGTATTATCAGAGAGTGAGGATTCATCGTTGAGTAACGAACCTTTTGTTTTGTTGCATAATTTTATCACTGTCTTTGTGTTCGATATAAAATTAGGCATGATTGCCACACACTATACACACTTTCAAGGTTGATCCACTAGATTCCGCTCCTACCGTATAACCCAGTCCCAGTAGTATTAACGGTATTATTAGAAAGTGCCCATTAAAAAATCGCCGTGTTTAAATTAAATAGGCCTTAGTTAGGATTGACCCCTTGTCCTCAAATCTACCTAAATATATACGTAATATATATATATCAAGGTATAGCCAATTATCATAATATATTCCCTATTCATTATTAAAATGGACTGTAATTTGCACGCTTCGTGCGATTTATGACTTTATATATATCTTTATATAATATATATATATTAATATATAAATAATATATATAATTAATCTATATTATATAATATTAAATATTAATATAATTATATATATATATATAATAATATAGTATATTATATATATATATCATTAATATAATATATCTTATAATATACAATAATTTAACTATAACATTATATTTAAATATATTATATTAAATATCTATATATAACTATTAATATACTATAATAATATATTAATAAATATATATTAATATACTATATATATTAATGATTAATCATATGCCGATTACATAATATATATATTATATTAATAATATTATATATAAATAAATACTTATATTATATATTCTTCTTACTTATTATGTGAAAAATATATATTTAAAAAAAAATCTTTTAAAAAAAAATGCATTATACGTATAATTAATAAATAATATATCTATATATATATACAATTATAATTATAATTAAGTAATATATCATACTAATATATTCTAAAATTACATTTTCTAAATAATTTAATAACATATCCTATTATGGCCATTCAATATATAACTATTATAAATTAATTATAGTATTATATATATACTTAAATATATATTTATTTGATATGATACTTAAATTGCTTATTTTTTTAACAAAAGGTTATATTACATATGAATTGAATTCTTATATAAATGGAATTTCAATATATAGTTTCTTCCACAATTATCAGCAGAGATATTAATTATCTAATTATATTATATATATTCATATATATATATATATATTAAATATATATTAATATATATAGATATATTATATAATTATATATAATTAAATTAAATATAAATATATATAATATATAGTATATATCCATATTATATAAGTTTTACTTATATTAATAGATAATATTTAATTTAATATTAAATATATCATATCAACATATATTTTAATATGTTTTACAGTATAAATATAATAATTAATTATAATTTATTAATAATTATATAACTATATTAATATACATATTATATAATAATTATGATACTAATATATCATATAATTATATAATATTATATAATATAAATATATATCATTGTAAGCATGTTTCTCTATGCAACCCGTGATTGGTAGTCACCTATAGTATTATTATAATATATTAATACATAACTTAATATATATATACTATAAGTATAATATAATATTATTTATCATTATTAACAATTATCTTAAAGATAAAGATACATTCTTTATTAAAATGTCATTAATTAATACTTAATAATATATTTAAATTAATAATATATATACTTATCATTATCAGATAACCTAAATATATTATTATGATTATAATAAATTAATATACTTTATATTATATGTGTATTATTATTATGAAGATAATAATTTTCTTCTGCCCTAACTCACGTGCAATAATAACTATAAAGTGGTAGTCACCTAAGTAAATATAAAATATAATATATAATATATTATATATTATAATTAATATATATAATATATATTAGTTATTATTTAACTAATATTATATAATATATTTATTATATATATTATAAATAATATATATATATATAATATAATATAATAATATATAGCTATAGTACTATATATATACTTATCAATACATCATAATATGATATATTGAAAAAGTTTCATCTGCCCGTGAGTGCTAGTACACCTTCTCCGAGTATAAATAATAATATAATAACATATATATAGTTAAAACTGATCATTCATATATATTTAATTAACTATTTATATATTCCTTTTATATATTATATAAAATAATATTAATACATATAATTATATACGAAAACATATATATATACATTTATTTAATATATAATATATATAATATTTATATAATAATAATATACGTATAATATTATAATATTATTTGAAAATATTATCTCTTGCCCCTAGTTGAAGTTGGCTATTTTAATGATTGGTTGAAGATAATTATATAATACTTATATTTTCTATATAATATTAATATATATATACATAATATATATATAATTTACTTAGATTCAATTGTGTCATTATTTACCTATATAATATATACAGTTATTATGGAGCATGAAGAAGAGGTGTCGTAAAATTTTATATGAGTTAATATAATATTATTAATATATCATTATATATATAAGATCTTAATTATACTTCTTGTAAAAGTTTATTAAGGACAATGTTATAAATATTTCGATAATACACGATATTATTTAAAGACTAACATTTACATGCCTGTTCATCTGGTGGTAGACTGGTAAAGTAAAGTAATAATATTGTAATAGGTAATCAAGTATAACTATTACGCTCTAGTTGGGATCATAACACATCGTAAGTATATACTTCAGGTTATAATTGATCAGCCTTTCTAGTAATTCATAACTTAATTGTAGTATAACATAGTAATTATTCTTTTGTATTATGCCACAGGCTTAATTCCATTTTGTGATTTATATGACTATAATAATTTCTATCATATAATTTCGAATTTTGTATTAATCTAATGGCATTATTGATCGATCCGAGTGGGCTTTTTTCAACAGCAAAGAAGATTGTTTCGTTTCTAAAACATTCCCTCATACATGGAATTATTTTATTGTTTAAAATAAACTTAATAAATTTCTATAGCACCTGATAAATCATCTGTTTACAATCGGAGAACAAACTATTGGTTAAGACCCTAGTCATTGATGCCATCTTAAGTGTAGGTAGTGGAGTTTTTTTCATAGGCAACCATTGTCACAACACCACCGAAATTACAATCTTTCTTTCACTTTATAAGTACGTATATGGATATATAAATCGTAATATCTAATTTATAACTACCAATTCAATAATAATAATAAATAATCTCTACCTACCTCTAATCAACATATCTGTCTCATTAAATACATAATAGAATTGTATATTTTACCAATTCATCAATTCTGTTGCTAATGATAGCGTGTAATAATTTTGAGAATAAAATATTAATCGTTTGATAATCATAATACGATATGATCTATGTGAGTCTTCAAACTTCATATTTATACTCTATATCGATGCTATTATTAAATATTTCTATTATAAACTTCATAGCTTTAATAAGTACCTACAAATCATTATTTCACAATATACTTTGATAATAGATATAGGAATATTTCTTATAGCTTAGTCTAGAGTGGAAATTCTATTTTAAATTTTCATTATTATAAATAATAAATTTGCACAAATGAAATTGAATACATATCTAATCTTGTTCGCACTAAATTTATATTACTATGATGTAATATACGTGCTTCTAAACTAAATAAGTGTTTTGAAGCATATTTCGTGGACAAAACGTCATAACAGAATCTGTTAAACTAGAGTACAAAGTACTCATAGAATTATTTTATTTAACTTTCAATCTAATATTTTTCATTAACTCTTATCATTTATTGCTTGCTTTACTGTTATGTAAATACAATACTAATTTATCTATTATTTTCATACATTCATTGCCTTTTTATAACTCAAATTTCTTCTTTTTAGACACTCTAAATCTTAAATAAAAATAATCTTTCTAATAATTTGGACATATATAATATTCATTATATTTATATTAATAAATTATTTCTCAATACTAATAACTACCTTCTACAACTCTCTAGCTCATTCCACCAGGTTCGGAGCTATATTTCTTAAGGTTGAGATTTACTTAACTGATTCTCTTATTTAATCGTCACTTGGATTATAAATTATGTTTGTGTTCCTGAAAATGTTCTTTCGATGGTGGAAAGGATAGAAATGAAGTTTCGTTGGCTATGATACTATTAAATCTTTCCTGTCGTCCATACGTCACACTTTTCCATCCAACCCCCCTTTAGTCGCCACCTGTTTTTTTACTTTCACAAATTTGGTATCATTACTATGATTACATTTTGCCCACTAAAGCACCCATTTAAGATAGTAGCTAATATACTCAATATACATAGGTGATCTAAAGTAAAGATTTCTGTAATTAATTGACAATATTCTTATAGTGGTTTGTTCTAATACAATTATTAATCTAATACTTATACCTGATATATGAGCTAACCAGCAGATGGGTGGTAAACGGTAATAAGTAATTAGTTAATAATAAAAAAGTTATTTAATTATTATTTAAATAAGCACGTACTCTGTGAAACACTAATATTGCTGATTTTAGATATTTAATATGTGATAATAATGAATAAATTGTATTACATGCAACATCACAATCCGTTTTCTCGTTCGTTTTTAAATAAATTTCTACATTTTAGACATTACTATAACACGATACTTAATACAGATATATTTTATATACCGATGATTTTATTAATATATATATATACTACTATATATATATAATAATCGTGATTATGTATATCCTTATTTAGAAATGTCCTATATAGGTTATAGTTATAATATATTTTATGATATCTGTTATCTATTCTATATCTATATTATATAAGTTTACTGTAAATGACTTTG
>JABUQX010021136.1:5000-15513 GCA_015478945.1 Trachelipus rathkii | reverse complement strand
TACTTTTTAAATATTACCTAGCTGTTGGGATGGGGAAAGACAAAAGTATGTGAATCCACTTCAATATATATATATATATATATATATATATATATATATATATATATATATATATATATATATATATAATCTTAAGGAGGTAATTGATGGTAAGGGATATAAGGGAGACTGTAGAAAATACAGAGGAATTAGTTTATTGAGTGTGGTGGGGAACCGTAATAACATATATATATATATATATATATATATATATATATATATATATATATATATATATATATATATATATATATATATATATATATATATATATATATATATATATATATATATATATATATATATTATAAATATGCATATAATAAAAAAATATGAAAATGTCTTGAATCTCTTTGAGCACAAAATCAAAGTTCGAACGTGTAAGAAACAAAGTAAGAACGTTCCAAATCGTTATATTTTCGCTTAAGAACTCGTTCGAATGCGTGTTCAAAGCTGTGCAAGAAATTTTTATAGTCTTATATATATATATATATATATATATATATAATAATATATATATATATATATCTTTACACGATACAGATGTATATATATATATATATATATATATATATATATATATATGTATATATATATATATATATATATATATATATATATATATGCTGTTTATATATATATATATATATATATATATATATATATATATATATATATATATAATAAAATTATGAAACTTTCTTGTATTTCTTTGAGAACGCATTCGAAAGAGTTATGCGAAATAAAACGTTTCGGAACGTTCTGAGTCTGAGTCATAACGTTCCGAAACGAAACGCTTCTGTTTTCAGTTTACTTTTAAAATTTTTGTCATTTAGTTCGTCGAATACAGAGCTTCAAAAGTTATAAGCTTATTTTCAGAGATAGATAATGGCTGCAAGCGATCGTGATATCGGTAGAAGGTACACGAAAACGAAAAAATAAGGCAGAAAAAGAAGAAAGGCGACTGAAGGATGTGGCATGTTCTCGGAAGATATCAGACATACTTAAAACGTTTGTGACAGCTACAGCCGACTCAAATGTTGAGGAAACTATTGAGAATGTCAGTAGTGGTAGTACAGCTTCGGAATGTATAACTACTTCTATATTTCTAGCTGTTGAAGAAGACATTTCGGGTAAGATTGATGATGATTCCGCTGAAACTTTAGTCTGTACAGAAGCAGAAGTGCCATTTAGTACTACTACTCATACTCTACAATACGAAGACCCTGCAACATGGCCTGCCATTATAACTGATGAATTCCGTTCATCATTTATTAACAAAAATATTGAACAAAAAGTGGATGCAGACACTAGTTTCAAAAAATCAGTAAGAGTTTATGAGGATGGAAGAACTCGATATTTGAATCCAAGTGCATTTTTTCAACAGCTTTCGAATGGTGAGACCATTAAACGAGTGTGGCTATTATTTTCAGAATCGTCTGGTAAAGTGAACTGCTCTGTGTGCAAATTATTTGATACCAAGGACAGTAACTTCACTCTAGGATTTAATGACTGGAAACATGTTAACCGTATCTTGGAACATGAGACTAGTGATGACCATCGAAATAGTGTTATCCAATCTACATTATTAGCCCGAAAACAAGTACATATTGATTCAGCTGCAGTATGAAAAAGAATGGACTGGGGATTGCTGCTTTTATCGTAAGAGGTGAAAATTGCAAAATACTATGGTATTAGCGTAGATTCGACACCAGATATCTCTTATCAGTAACTTATTTTGCGCTATGAAAGCAGCGGTAAACCAGTTGAACGTTTTTTTACAGTTTATAAACATTTCTGGTCATGATAGTGCCACAGTGACTGATGTTATTTTAGAAACTTTAAAAGTAAACACGATTACATTAGGTGACTGTCTAGGTCAGTGCTACGACAATGCCAGTAACATGGCAGGAAAATACTCTGGTGTTCAATCTAGAATCAAAGAAGAAAACCCAGCAGCTAAATTTGTTTCTTGTTGTGCACACTCCTTGAATTTAGTGGATTCATATGCTGCAGAATGCTGTTTAGATGCTGTTTTATTTCTTTATGCCTTGCTCGATTTTTTCCTCATCTACACATAGATGGGGTATACTGGTATCAGTAATTAGAGGGAACTATGTAAGTCTCTGTCAGTTACACGATGGTCTGCTCGAAGTGATGCAACAAGTGCATTGCGCGAAAACTACGCAGAATTCTGCTCTGCACTGATGAAAATACGTGATGATGAGAACCATACACAAGCCACATGAATTGGATCATCTTCGCTGCATTCAACAATTTGAAACAGCACTCCTTTGCATTCTCTGGGACTCTATACTTCATCGGTTTAATGAGGCAAGTCAATTCTCTCGGCAACACATATTGAACTTGCAACCTGGGTTTCTTTGTACGACAGTTTAGTGTCCTTCATTGCTTCAATTCGAGACAAATTTGAGGATTTTGAGAAAAAAGCTAAGAATTCTTGTAAAAGACCATAGCTATTCTTTCAGAAACAAAAAAGACAACCCACGAAAAACATGTAGTTGGAACAGTGAGATTATCATATATTTTAGAAAGGACTAGTTTAGAGTGAAAACTTACTTAGTAATTTTGGATTCGCTAAATACTGAATTAATAAGAAGGAAAAAAGTTTATTCGAAATTAAATGCTAATTTTGGATTTTTGTATAAAATAAAATCTCTAACGGATGCTGAGGTTAGATAAGCCGCAAAAAAACATGATGAAAAAATACCCATTGGATTTTGATAATGTGGATGATTTTACAGTTAAATTAATTCAATTCTCAAAACTTTTTTCAGGATTGTTCTGAGCTTGTTGAGATTGATGACTTGTTTTCTCCTATGTGAGTCTTGAATCATTTACGGTGTACTAGTGGAGGCAGTCTTCTCGCAGCAAGCTTTCAAAATGTTGACATTGCATTAGCCGAACTTACCTACGTTTCCTGTGGCTCAATACGAAGGGCGAGCGGTCTTTTCCCTATTTAAAAGAGTTAAAAATTTTTTGCGATCTTCCAAGAAACATCAAGGAAAAGTTGATCTATTCTTGTTTACTGCTTCTCATCGAGTTACTGATCTCAACAGGAAGGCATTGACTTCGAAGAAATCGATCGATGAATTTTCAAAACTTAAGCACGAAAAAAGCCACTTTGTAAGAACGTAGGTTGATAAAAATATTTTGATTCAGTACTCGTATCTGAATAACACATGTATAAAAATTTTTTCCTCTCTCTCTCTCTCCTCTGTCGCAACACAACAAGTCAACGAACAAACACCGCGGTAACTCACCACGATTAGCTACCGGCACTAACGACACCTAGTACACTCACGGCCATATATAATTTAATTATAATACCTCATATACAAGTAATATATATATCACTACTCAATAGCAACGACCAGATATCACATAACTACTACACCAACTACAACTACTCAGAGACCACCCACATTAACAAAATACCCGTCAAACACACCTATCAACCCAGCAGCACCACTCACAACACGTAGTATAACACCAGACACAACCCTCACTCACCATACACACAAGGGTAGTAGGTGAGGCTACTCAGAATCCCACTACTCACCACTAACACCTAAAACCAAACCAATTATAAGGGTCCACGCGTTTAGTAAACAATCCGCACATCATACAATGAGATTAAAAAACTCACAATAGTACATGCTACAGCTAAAAACCGGAATGCATGGGGAATGTAGCTGGTCACTAATAATCATAGAGTCGCGAAAAATCGAATAACAAAAAAACAACAAACAAAAAAAAAACAATATATACTATACATATTTATCCTCAAAAAACCTACGCAAATAGCTACACGCGAAAAGCAACTCACACTGTTGCCGACACTCCTCGGCCAAAAAAATTTACACATAGATCAAGATGTAAAAAATATAAAAAAATAAAATAAATGATGTTAATATAATTATTCCAGTAAAATGATTAAAAAAGCCTATTTAAGGACCCTCCATTATTCAGTTTCTCGTCTAAGAACAATAATAGTTCTCGTTAAAATAATAGACTTCTATTAAATTGTGCTTTTTTTTTCACTAAAACAGAAATACCCAAGGAACGTAACTTACCGACCCCCTCCTCAGGAGTCTCAAACTTCGCCGAAGAACACGATCTACGAGCATAGGACTAATTCCCCCTCGGAAGGAGTCTCCGGAAACCCGCTCTTTGAGATCACATATTGAAAATCAGCGAGACTGACAACACAGCAACACACAACAACTTTGTACTACACGCGGGCTCCTATCCCCGACCCCCATCATCCACTCAATATATATAAGAGAAAACGTCCCCCTCGTCGTACTACCCCCGTAAGAATAAGACCCTCAGTGCTAAGATACTACATTTTCCTAAGAATGAACATACATATACACCAGCAGATTCAAAATGTGAGTTCCATTGTCATAAATCAATACGCGCTCACTCGCACTACTTAACAGTACGATACATCTCACACATCACTCTATAGACTACCTAGCACACACTACATATAAATAAATAATATATATGAACCTCCACCAGATCGGGCCAAAGTAACAAACTAAACAGTCACAATACAGCAAGCATAACCTATATATATACTTTTTCTCTGATATCTCTTTTCATTAACTTACTCTCAATACATACTAACTCTCTTAGACGCATCTAGACAGACAGTGACACACACGAGTGTCGACGACTTTACGCGCTAGTATATCCTAACTCACAGTTTCTTAAGATAATATGACGAGCTCAGTACCAACAAACGAACTCCCGCAAAAGAAAACGTACACACCAACGAAGACGACACTAAATAAGCCACAAACCACAACACAAATCCACTACTAACATCAACTATACTATAATATATACTACAGTTATAACGAGACGAAGCAATCTACAGAAAACTATCAGCTATTCCCTACGTAACAATATATAATACACATATATAAAACACACAACAAACATACCACTAAAATAATAAAATACAACTAACGACAAACAAAGACAAATCACAAGATATACCCACGGATACACTAAACCTACCGGTACACCTACACATCAAAATAAATATACAAAACCCGAAGCATTCATAATAAGTAACGCTAGAATCAGCGGAACGCGCGAGCTCGACGACTACTCAGTCAAGTGGGCACCCAGACACTACTAGACACAGACGTAGCAGCGCCTACAACACACACGAACCTAGCACGTCAAGCACGTGCAACACACGACTGCACTAACTCCGAATAACTCCTCACTATGTGTCAGACACAACTGTCAAATACGCACCACCAGAGTCAGCATCCGCACAGCTGCATCACTCATCTATAGCAACAACACGATAATGAGAGAGCACGCGATTCAACACAAAAATGACTCTTACTACACACGAACCGTCTCTCACTCGGCGGGACATACACCAGAGCCACATCCTACGAGTCACAACCACCAACAGCACGAAATACAGTACAAAGAAAACTCGTCCATACTATTCGTATCAATCAGTCAATATGGAACAAAGCATCGCACACGACCACCAACAAACTCAACTTTACAAACACATGCTCCAACCCCGTTATTCACATAATTCCTCCTCAATTATTCGTCTCAAAAGCACAAAACCAGAGATCCATATCTACCTTCTCAAACAAAGATATACGCTGCCTGCATACTCAGACACAGTATAAGACTGACCTCATGTTGCCCTCAAAAATATCACACACACACGGAGACTATTCCCTTGGTAACAAGAGATAACGGTGAACTCGGTGAATCTTTCATAGCGCACACGCACACTCGCCACTATACACTGACACACGGACACACACATACGCAAACCAGAAACAGTATGCACAGATATAACCAATACACACAATCAGAATCAATCAAGACTCCTCATCAACTCATATAATAAATACACTGCTCAACTTTTCACCCTGTACCACCATAAGAAGAAAGACTAAATTTTGTTCAAGGTTTAGTAGATCCGATTGATAGCTCGACGCCTGACAGAGTCGAGTTGCTGCATAATGACTACGTATCACAAGCACAAGTAGACTATAGTATATATATAATACCCTATAATATATACATCATATATATAATAATACTAATACTATATACTCTATATATATACAATATATAGTATCCTATATACTACCACACCTATACTATAACCTATACCTAGTATTAACCTATAGTATTATAGATATATATATACCAATACACACCTATAAAAAACGTACTATGTTCGCTACAAGAAAAATTACGCCATATACTTATACTAATATATCAATAAATATTATATATATATACACCCTTCAAGTACCTATATCATCACTCACATTCACCTGTCGTAAAAAAAAACCATACCCTACTATATACACCTATATCCAGATATACCTACTATCATATATACTATATATATAACTACCCAACTCATGCAATATGCAAAATCAATCCTGTACTAACACCACTATCATCGTTATTACTATATATCACTATCAATATCATCACTATATATATATATTTTATACATATACCTTATACTACAATATCATATAGATTCCCTCACAATATATCACACTCTCTCCACAACTCACTCACCTATCACATATAATAATATAAAAACTAGCTCACATACCTATAATAAATATATAGTAACTCACATCATACCTACCACCTCTCTCACACACCTACCCTCCTACTCCATATAATCACTCTACTAACCATCATACACACTCTCACTCACAATTATAGTATATTATATAATTATAGATATATATTATATAAAATATACATCACCTCAATAAAACAACATCCCTCTAATAAAACACGCAAACCATAAACCCTGTAGACAGGATGCCCGATAGTCAAACAACTATCGATGTATCTATATTCAATATATATATATAATATACAACTTACATCATTCTATATAAATATAATAATATACAACTATAAATATATATAAATTATAATACAATAAATATTCAGTAAATCATATATATATATAATACATAATATCACCCTCTCTCACTATATACTCACACACTCAAAATATACTCACTAATATATATAAGCTCACTATCTACCTATACACATACACTAACACGATAATAATACTCATTATATATATATATAATACATAACTCACTCACTCACTCTACTACCACTCACACTTAAGCTACACTACACCACTCACCGCTACTCCATAGTTACATAATGTACTACTCATCAATATATAATAATATATATACCCAAACCTATATTCTACAAATAAGACTAATAAATCACGTAAACATCACTCACGCTATATAGTATATAATATATATATATAATATTATATAATTTTGTTTTACAGAATTCATTTAGATATTGCCTAGTTTATAGGCAATAATATAATTAATTAAAGTTATAGATGAGAGTAATAGCATTCAGTCTATAAAAATCAATTTAAATGTTATTTATTACATATTATGGTACCATTAAGGAAGTTGAGATTAGGCTTTGGAAGTTTAATTATTAAAAAACAATAAGTTTAGACTAAAGTATAATTAGTTATAAACTTAAAATAAAATGTATATTTCTTCGGAAATTTTAACCGAGTTCTTAATAAGCAAATTATATTTCACTTTTCCAAAAAGTTGTTTTAAAAGAGCGGAAACTTTTTTGATCCGCACGTGCAAGTCCGCTAATTTCCCTGGCGACTCCGCACCTCCGCTCAAGTCCGCACCTATTCTGGTAGTCCGCTAGGAGCGGACTCGGACTAGCCGACTAAAGAGCGGAAGTGCCCACCTCTGATATATAATATATAATATATATATATATAATATATATATATATATATATAATATATATATATATATATATATATTTATTATATATCACTATATATATATAATAATATATATATATATTATATATAAAAGCGTGACAGGGGTAAGGGGTTCAACCCCTGAAATTATTTAAGGCCATCAAAATTTTTGATTTCTTAAGTCTTTTATTTTTAAAAATAAAAATTATTAATAATAATTAATAATAATAATAATAATAATAATAATAATAATAATAATAATAATAATAATAATAATAATAATAATAATAATAATAATAATAATAATAATAATAATAATAATAATAATAATATAATAAATAATAATAATAATTATAATAATAATAATAATAAGAACGCCTCGTGGCGTAGGAGGTTGACTCGCTGACTCTCATGCGAGAGGACGCTGGTTCCAATCCTTTGTGGTGCAGTAACGATTTTTATCTTCCTGGGGGGCAAGAATTAAACTCGGACTGCAAAACTCGATGTGGCGCTGGTTGGGTTAGCGGCCTTAGATGCGGTTTCCTGTAGTTCCCCTGTTACCCTCTGAAAAGGGTATTTTAAAGCACGTTAAAAGGAAGTTTTATAAATTAATAAAATAAATAATAATAATAATAATAATAATAATAATAATATTATATATATATATATATATATATATATATATATATATATATATATATATAATATATATTATTATATATATATAAATATATATATACTTATATAGATATAGAGAGAAGAGAGAGAGAGAGAGAGATGTCTTAACTCTCCTCTCTCTCTCTCTCTCATCTCTCGTCGCTCTCTCTCTCTCTCTCTCTCTCTCTCTCTCTTCTCTCTCTCTCTCCTCTCTCTCTCTCTCTCTTATCTCTCTCTCTCTGCTCCTCTTTCTCTCAGCATTACTACTAATGAGATTACATTGTGGTGTTAGTGTAAAACTATCGATCTATTGTTTTAAGGGTATAATATCAAGTTGCTAGTGAATAGGTAGTTTTCGCACTTTTGTGTTTAACATTTTTTGGTCGTTTTTCGTCAACTTAAAAAATAAAAAATTATATGAAAATAAAAACAGATATTAGAGACTCTTTCCATAAAAAAAGTAAGGAATATAAAAAAAGCAAAATCACTGTTATTCAAAGAGATGAGGTCTATTACTCAATCAGTTTCTCCTGGAACTATTCTGTAACTGCGATAGCAGGTTGAAAAATCTCAAGTAGACGGTGATGTTTTTCCTTCCCAAGCGTCTATAAGTTAGGTGCAATCAAGGAATACAGAAAGGATTGTTCATTCTCAACGATATTGGCAATTCATAGGTACGGTATCTAGCAATAAGAAAAAAGTGGAAATATTAAAATTTCTCTGGAAACCAGATTCAAAATACATATTTTCTGCTCAGGGAGTAAAGGTCGGGAAAGATATTTTCAAAAGAAAGTGCTTGATGATATCATGTGTTAGGCTATCTGATAAAAACCTGAGGGTTTATACTCAAATTGATGCATTGTTTTTGGAAACAAAAAAAAAGACAAAGGAAAAACACCAGGAATTGTGTGTTTTTGTCTCGGATCGTATTCAACTAAAGAAATCATTGAAGTCTTCAAAAAACACGAAGCAACTAAATATCACAAAGAATCGGTAGAAAAGAGATTTGCGTGTAGAAAAGCAGTTCAAGGAAAAAATCGAGAGCATCACAAACAGATTGACAGTCAGAGAAAAAGGAGGCTGAGACAGTAGGAAGCGCTAATTCCAATTGCTGAAACAAATTAGAATCTTGGTAAGCAAAATCGCTTACTGACAATCATGACTCAGGTCGAATCGAACTGTCTTGGCCTGAGAGAAACGAGGGCAATTTTCGGAGTCTTTTAAAATATCATGCTAATGCTCGAGACCATGTTCAGAACATTTAAAAACTAGTGCTAGAAATGCCATGTATACCAATTCCACAGTCCAAAATGCTCAAATTCAGCCATTTCCGCATCTCATTCAAAGTAAAATTGTGCGAAACATAAATAAAAGTAAATTTTTAAAAGTTTGCGAAACTCGCTGGTGCCAATGGCCCGAATCGGTTATTATTAAGATCATGACTAAAAGAAATGCCAAGAATACAAAGAAAAATATGAAGTTTGAGAGATCAGTTCAAAAACAGCTACCTTAATTCTAAACAATGTTTAATGCATCTTTTATTGGTTCCTTTTTTGTTTTAAACAGTCTATTAAGTTTAACAAACACTCGAAACAAGATGTAGCTTCCTTCTCTGATTGAGCGAAAAACTTTGGATTGTGTTTGGAACATGAAAGAATTACAGATTTATTCCGGTTCATGCAATAGCTGAAGCTATTGGGAGGGAAAAAGCTATTGCTTTACCAGGATTCCACGCTTTCACAAGCTGTTATAGCATTCCTAATTTCAAAGGAAAGTCCAAAAAATTAACTTGGAAGACATGGATGCTCTTCAACGAAGCTACTACTGCATTTTCGTTTATCTCACAACCACAAAAGTCAATTCCTAACGAAATTGTTGACATATTTGAAAGGTACGTAGTACTACTTTACTGTTCAACTACTGACAAGGTCAGTGTTAATGAAGCAAGACAAGAATTGTTCATGACCAAAAATCGTCCACTAGAAACTCTTC